>BGPR01000170.1:45784-304970 GCA_013235015.1 Araneus ventricosus | reverse complement strand
GTTAATTTTTTTCTGTGTGTGCTTTATTTATTTTTCTGAGTAGCGTTAAATTTTTTATTTACTTTTATTTTAAGTCATGTAATATAAATTATTTGTCATACTCCAACAATAACATTTAAAACGGATTTTAAATGAAATTAATTTATGAATCAATTAAAATTTATTTGAATTATAAAATTTCCAGCATTTTAAAACTAAGTTTACTTTATAAACATTTATGGAAATTTTTTTAAGAATAAGCATTTTCCGTAAAAACCATAATGAAAAAATGTTACTTTCAGATTTGCATGAGATTTCATTTCAAAATATAATAATGCAGAATAACAAACTATGTAGTATAAGGATTAAATCAAATTTGAAACTTAAAACTTTGCATTTGTAATAGTCTAAATTTTTAAGTGAATATTTCTTTCTCTTCTTAAAATCTCCTATACCTCCACATTTATTATAGCATTGATATCAGCAAAATAAATTTCAAAGCCAAAACAAGAATATTTTCGCTTTTTAAAGTAATGTCAAAAATATTATATCCTATGAAACTTATGATTAAAAACATAATAAAACCAAACTTTTAAAATTAATATTTCTTTGTAAAATATGTCATATTCAACATTAATACCCCAAATTCTAAAAATTAAAATGGGCACTGCAAAATTAGTCTCAAATCAAAACTACTTTAATTTTTTTCAAATGTAATTTCATATCAGTTTATGATCAATCCCAAAATATAAATCAATACTTAATTAATCGTACTTTTCAAAATTACTGAATCATATTTTTCAAACACAACTGAAAATCAATACATAGTAACACCAAAGGAATTTTTTCAAATAAAAAACTTAAAATCAATTAATAATCAAAAGTAAAGAATTAAACAATTAGCGATAAAAGTTATATTTTTTTGGTGCACCATGTCGAGCCATTTTAGAATAGATTTTCAGATTTTATTTGAATCAGCTGCAGTTTATATTTTTTACGCGTGCGATTTTGGAACGTACAGCTTTTTTAAACCAATAACACAATGATAATCCCCGATCCCTGAAAATATTTCTCTTTAATGAAAATTTCTGCCGAATACACTCTTGAAGAATTGCACTGAGAAGCTGAAATTACTAAAATCTTGATCACTTATGGTGCAAAAATTTTTCCATTTGAAGAAGATGCACTTGTGCACAAAACTTTAGTTGATATTTTAACACCAATGAATTACTTTTTTTCTGTAGCCGAGAGTACACAGGTTGATGATGAAATGCTTTTTGTAGAAGGAATAATTTTGAAGATAAGATCACATCATTTCTTAATTTTGAAAGAGCGGAAAATAGACTCGAGAGATCCACGGGGTCCACACACCACTGGGGCTTGCAATCCCGCCGGCTTCTATAACATCATGGTTTCGGTGAAGTGTAAAAATGCATTTACAAAGAAGACAGCAGTCGTTGACGAACAATGAACACTTTCTTTATTTAATTTATAGGTTTCAGCTGATTTGGGGATAATTAATAGAAATATCAAGCCATACTTAAAGTATTAAGGGACGCAAAGCGCAGACACCGGCGATAAAGAAAAAGCCACGCCGAAGCGGGCGTCTGGTCGAAAGGTTACATAGTTTTAGAAAAAGGAAGTTGCACCATCGCAGCGAGATTAAGTAGTATTGTAAAAGAGGGGAATCCCCTAGCGTTAGAGCGGTTGAAACTGGATTTCGACCAGTTAAAGTGACAGGAAATTATGTGTTACAGCTTAAGTAGAATTAAGTTTACAAATTAAATTTTAAGTAGCTTCTTGAACTTTAGGAAAGTGTTAATTTATTATATATATATATATATATATATATATATATATATATATAGCTAAGCAAGGATATAAAGTTAAATTCAGATATATTTTAACTATATGTATTGGAAATTTTTCTTTTAAAAAAGCGGTTAATCAGATTCTGATCTCTACATAGAAAATTCGGAACAGTGAGTGCAAAACCGTGGTGCTAAACGCATTTTTCTTTCTGGGATAAAATACTGGAAATAAAATCATTTTGATTGTGTTAGAAAAACAAAAGCAGGCGAAATCATATATTAAGTGGAAAGATAAAGCATGGTGTTTGAGAAGAGTTATTTCATATGCAGACTATGTTTTTAAAATGGAATGAGATAATTTCCATATTCCATACTCTGAATATATATTGCGCGCTTCTCTGGGAAGAATGATAAAGCGGAATACCTTTCCATTTTGAAAAGAATGTGAAATTTTTTATTACGTTTATCAAGAATATACAAGAATTGTTTGCAATTGAAATTTAGAAAAATTGAAAAGTCTTTGAAGTTGGATGAAATTCTAGTGTAGACAGCATTCAAGGAAAACACTTAGCATCGTTTTTGATAATATTAGGCCTAATTTAATGTTTTCAGAAGCAGACATCATTTACCCTCGCTACTCCACTGACCATGGTGATAAAACCCTCATGCATTCATGGCACTTTTTAAAGTCAAATACGATATAAAATTATCATACACCGGACGCTGATGATAACGGGCGGAGGGTAAAAATTATATTAATACCGCGGGACACTTACCAGCACTACACCACTGTCAAAATGCAATACTATTTTGATATCAATTAAGAAAACTTCTCTAAATCTTGTTTGTACCCTTTCATAAAAATGATTGTGTTCTTTTTCTAAAACCTTTGCGTGCATTTCACATTTCATAAAGATAAGACAAATATTTCAACTCAGTGGAAATTTATTTTATAACCTTATGGAAGAATAAACACTATTTCAAGCTATTAAAAATATTTTGCGGGACTAAATCGGCTTTTTGAGAGTTATTCCAAATGCATAACTGAAGCATTCTCATTGTCAACATGACATCTAATATTTGCACAGAATATATTTTTGAGAATCCATTCTTGAGATTTCTAGCAGATTCGACATTTAAAGACATATTTTCTTGCACATCAATGTATAAATATACAGGGTTAGCAAGAAACAGTTTTCCCACTTCAGAGGGCTATAGATTGCGTTTTATTGGTCCAAATGAGATACATTTTAAAGTACAGATAATTCAAATGATGCGCTTGACATTTATTAAAGAAAAAATATTAGTACAAAAAACCGCCGATAGGTAGCCCTGTAATACACAGAAAAATTGTTATATCTTTTTAAATGTTAAATGATATAAAAAAGTAGCATTAAATCTGCTCAGTATGTTCCCTTTCATGTTCAACAATGGCTCATATCGCAGAACCATATCTTCCACAGCTGAATGAGTCTGCCGGAATATCAAGAACAAGGCGCCTAATGCTGTCCTTCAAATCTGTCAAAGAATCTGGCCTTTTACGGTAGATATTGTCCTCCAGGAAACCCCACAAACAAAAGTCTCAGGGGTGATATCCGGCGAACGAGGAGGTCATGCTGTTGGAAAATGACGGCTTATCACCCGTGCATCAGTGAAATGCTGTTAGCAATTGCTTTACATGACGATCAATGTGAGGAAGTTCGCCATCCTGCATGAAAATGATGTCCTGAAGGCATCCACGCTGTTGAAGTACGAATTACAAAACCCCTCAGCATAACACGGTACCGTTGCCTTGAGATGGAACAGATTTGGATTCCATTTGCAGTTATCTCTTCAAAAAATATACGATCTAATGATAAAGGTAGCCGTAAAACAACGCCATACTGTAACTTTGTCAGGATGCAAGAGTTGTTCCTGGATATCGTGAGGGTTTTCCACTGCCGAAATTCGACAGTTGTGGGTGTTAACGTGCTCATTGAGGCAAAAGTGGGCTTCGTCACTCCATAGAATGTTCCATGACCAAGTGACGTCAACCACCATTCGAGCAAGGAACTCAAGTGCAAAATTCATACGAACTTCTGAGTCCCCGTCCTGCAATAGGTGAACAGACTTGATTTTGTAGGGATACAAATTCAAAATCCGCCGTAAGATTTTTCGTTCAGTGGAATACGGCATATCCAAAACACGGGAAACAACTGGCACACTCACACTACTATGCAACGAATGACTGCTGGCTTCAACGACCACGGTAGCCGCATCTTCGACGCTAGAAGACGAGATTTACTTTCGTCCTCTACCTGGAAGAATGCCAAGTTTCCCAGTTGTTTCAAATTTCTGTATCATATCGCGTAGGGCACATGGAGACATTGGACCCCTTCGTATCTGCTTCATACGACGGAATTCTTTTACAGCTGCAACGAAGTTCTGATGGTTCAGGTAGAACAATTTTACCAGTAGCGCTTTTTCTTGCAATTGGGCATGATGTGCAGAGAAGTAACTCATCATCGTGCAGAATCCGCCTTCTTTTTATCCAAAGAATAATGCTAATAGGCATGCGCTGTAACGCAAATGATGTTTCACATTTTCCATATATGCAAATAAATACCACTTGTGTTATAGCGCCATCTATTGCTGAATTTTAGTACTAATATTTTTTTCTTTAATATCAAGCGTATCATTTGAATTATTATCTGTAGTTCAAATTTTATCTCATTTGGACCAATATAAAGTATTCTAGAGCCCTCTGAAGTGGGAAACTTATCTCTTGCTAACCCTGTATATTTGTAAATTTTCATAAAAAGACATTAAGGAATATTTTATTTTCCCTGGCATAAATTGGCAAAATAGATACTTCTAGCGCTGTGAACTAGAATTTGTACACAAAATATGCAAAAAATCGATTTATGAAACATAATTTGTTAAAAATAGCATTTCAAAGCCTCAAATTGACTTCGCCGAAAGTATTGTCTTCCGATCTAATGCATTCGAAAGAGAATTATATGATTTTTCCATAACTATATATTATATCATAAGAATATACTAAATGTTTTGATTGTTCTTTTTATTTATATTCACTGGAATTATGAAATAATATTGTTGCTTTAAGCATAGCAAAATGAATGTATTTATGTTTGAATGAAAATCAAAGAGATTTTGAGAACTTTTTTCTTGGATCACATAGTCCCAAGAAATATTGCTTTCAATTTTGCAAACTGAAAAACGTATATTAATTCTAAAGGAATAAAATCCTCCATATTTAACGTAATAGAAAAATTATTACATGAAAATTTAGTTAACGTAATCTGGAACATGAAATAAAGATATGTTTTATTAATTATTTTTGAAGAATAGCATATTTTTGCCTTACAATATGCAACAATGAGCTATCATAAGTATCTTTCACTTATCTACTTACTACTGGCATTGATAGATGTTTTAAATGTTAAACTAAATATCGAAGAGAGTAGAATCTTATTCGAAAGCTACATATTCCAGGAACAGTCACATGAGATTTTAACTTCAAATTTTTTTTTTTTGTTTTCTTAGTAGACACCTATCACTTTCCTTTCACATTTGAATAAGAATTCTACATGGGGACTTTCGAACAGATCAACGGAATATTACATTTCATGAACAAAGCAATAAAGTTGAGTTGCTTTTAAGTTCGCGAAGGTAGCAGATGTCTTTCAAACACAGAATGTCACTTACTATCATAGATCCCGAAAGACACTTCCAATTCTAATAGTCCCGACTGCATGATCGAAAAGGGCAAAGAGGATCTTCTGTAGAAGAAGAAAGTGCGAATAAATTATCTCGCCTAAATTGTCGAGCTGCTTTATCCTATATTTCCTATTCGGTTCTGTCTGTAAGGAACGTGACGGGATATCACAGGATTGAAACCTATAATGGCTGTCAGTGACCTTTTTTACCGAATCCATTTTCTTCGATGCCATGCTGAACACGGGCGATTTCGATATAGAAGGATTCTATTTCGTTATTTTATAGCAATGGCATTTCTCCTTGTCTTTAGAATGAATATTTCGTGAGATTCCGAAAAGTTTTGTAAAAAATTTGAATTTTATGGAAGTTATAGTTTGAATAGAAGGTACGAAATTTAAAAGATTAATACTTGTCAGTTTCATATGTCTGTATTCTTCCTTTCATAGAAGTTAGTTCTTTGAAATTTAGCTATCAAATTCAATGAATATATGCATGCTTTATATCAGCATTTTTATTCATATAATGTTATTTACTTTTGAACGGTTTGAAAAATACATATAAATAATGGGAAAATGGATTACAAATATCAGGCTGATAATTATATATTTTTTGGAAATCTCAAAATACCCTGTGAAAATGAAGAATATGTCAAATAAATAGATAAGTTTTTCCAAGTAATTTAGGGATAAAATCTGAGCTCTCTTTTGACCCACATAGTATTACAGAATTGCGTCTGCCTTTATCAGCAGTACATATATATATATAATCAAATGACATGGACTGATACATTCCCAATTAGCACAAGATATTTTACGATATCTCCACGATCTTCCTACAATATTCTAAATGCCGCACAATATCGTGAAGGTATCTTATAATAATAGGGTTAGAACACGGTAGTTAACCTATCTATATGAAGGTTAGAGATATAACCTTAATTGTGCAGTGATTTTGAGCACTTAATTTTGATTTTATAGCAACTATACAATTCTTAATAAGAGAAAAATATTCTATTGCCAATACATCTGTATCGCCCAATAGAAAAATGTTAATTTCTTTAATATATAGATACATATTGCTGCTTTTATACTATTAAAATATTTATAACGGTGTTGTATAGATCAAGTGGCGAAGCCATAGATTTGCTATAGCTGATTCAATCAAAATATCTCACAAAATACATGAAGAGTCAGAAGTTAATTTCATAAAAGAAATTACATTTAAATAATATATTCGTGAATTAATGATTGTAGCAATTATTTAATCCGAACAAAAATAACAATAATCTGTATCAAATACCTGCAGGTAAATTCACATATGAATTTATCTGCTTCAGTAGTTTTTGCCTTTCACCTTGTTAGATTTATGGTATTTCATGGGATACACATTGAGGATAGAAGTGTTGAATATATAATTTATACCTTTGCTTTTCCGTTATATATAATGTGTATGTTAGCTGTTGTTGTAACTGTGTATGAGCTTAATATTTGAATTTAAGTAGCACGGACTTAGTTCATTGATTTTCCTTTTTGGTAGATGTATATATTTTGTTGCTAAATAAATTATTTAAATAACTTCGAATCTCTACTTCTCAGATGCAAATCATAATCTCAAGTAGAACATCATAGTAGAAATGAAGGAAAAATATCTATTTCTATACTATTATTTTTTGAAATCTGAACAATTATAATTTTGAAAGTTGTTACGTAGATAGAAATCAGTATATGATTTTTGATAGATTTAATTTTTTAATTTCGATTTATCACATTAGTATCACGTTATGAACCTACACTAGGGGTATTTAAGGTCATACGTCGTAATTTTTATCTTCGTGAGATCGCAGAGATGTGTCTAACCCAGATAGCAATTTTAGTTTGCAGCAAAATTGCAGCAATCTTGCTCTGCAAAATCTGAAAACTTGCAACAAATGTGACATGACAAGAGTGCAAGCTTGAAACAAGCTTGCAGCATGTAACGTCAGCTTCGAAGTCACCACGCGACGAACTTGCAGCAAGCTTGTCACATCAAACTCATTGCAAGCTATAGCAAAAACAGAGTGCGAACATAACACGGATTAGAACTCACGACCTACCGTTTCCTAAGCTGAAGACCTAACCACTCGGACATTTAAACTCTGAGAGTCGAAGAAATATTTCGCTAATACATGGTTCGATTCGATTCATGTACGATTTATTTTAAACTGTTTTCTTGATTTCAATAATTTTTTGAGTTGAGAATATGATTTGAAATCAAAGAGAGAGCGATTTTCGCTAATAACTACGTTTTGCTAGTAGAATAAATTATGAAATTAGAGTTCAAAAGTAATTACTTTAAAATGGGACAAAATGTATAAGTTATTATTTTTCAACAAACACTGACTGTTTTTTAGGTTTAATTTTATTTATAAACGTTAAAATTTCAACATTAAGAAAAAGGCGATACAGTTTTCTTTAAAGTGCGAGTTCTAGTAAAAAGATGGAAAATGTTTCAAATTTTTTTATAAAAAAGTTAGTTTTTTCACAAATTATCATTTATTTATTGAATTAATAAAAAGAAGGACGGTGTAAGAGATTCTATTAAAAATCTGATGTTTTTTTAAAACAGAGACAGAGATAATTATCTCTTATTGTGTTTTCATCTTTGCAGCAAGCTTGTTTTGAAAACTCACAGCAAGCTTGCATTGCGAGGTGGGGTGGCGCTAGTTGTCACGGCGAACTTGTGGCAAACTCGTTTTGCAAGCGAGGGTGGTGATTTTGCATTGTAAGTTTGCCACAGTTTCGCTTCAAGTTTGACGCGTCAAATTTGCCATGACAAGATAATATCAAGTAAAAATCAAACTTGCTGCAAACGTATGTGCTATCTGGGAAGGCAGCACTCTACTATTCGAATTTCCACACCATACGAATGCAAAGACTTTGGACCCGCTTCTATACATCTAATGTGCACCTGACCAAACTACACTGCGGACTTTCAGTGAAATTCAAATTGTAATCCGTAAATTTCCAAAACTTTCATGAAATTCAAAACCCACAAAGCTAACGTCGCCCGGCATTCATATGTATACCTGAAAACAACTACGAAAAACAACCGTATAATTGAAGTATATGCTAAGGGATATTAAATATTTGACATTCGTTGGATTTTCACGAAAGTACAGAATTTTTAAAAATAGTTACAGGCGTTAACTATACCCTAATTATAGAAAATAATATAATTAATATTTCATGTAATTATATAAAATGATGTTAGAATAATGGTAGATTAATTGAAATACATAATAAAATTAAATATTTCATATGGATTAATTTTCAAGCAAATGCAGAATATTTAAATATAATTATTGACTATCGCAGAATGAAACACATCAAGAGTTTTATTCCTCAAACGTAAAATTCGAAGGAAAGTTATATTTTATATCGAATACCTATTAAAGTAAATTAATTATTTGACGCTGAATAAATTAATTTATAAGACTAAAATGCTCCTAAATGAGGAGAAGTTGATTGAAAATAATACATAAAATCAATTTAATTTATCATAATTTAATTTTTAATAGCATATTTAAGAGCTTTACTACTATACTGAACCTAGAATATCGCAAAAATGCAACAATCAGCGCATTAGAATCCTTTATATGAATGTCCCCGTATTATTTATGTAAGTTATAATGAACTATAATTATCAGTAGATAAAATTTAAAGGCAATTTGAGAGGGCAAATGCCCTTACTGACAATCTGTTGCCTTTAACTGAGCATTTACTAGTGTACAAATACTTTTCTTTTCTTTTCTAGGAAAAACGGTTCGGACAAGATATTGACGTCAAAATTTTCCAATTACACTTCCTTAAAGACTTATATAAAATTTTAGCATTAATTAACCATGATTTTTTTTAAAGAACATGAAATTATTATTCAAAAAATTCTAGTTGACTGACATTATTAATTACATTTTTTTTGTTTTACCATAGAAATGAATTTAATTTCTAAAGTAAATAACTTCATGGTTTGCAGAAGTACTATAATTATAGTACTTTGAAACTATAATAAAAGCAGAAATGTATAAATTCCCGACATATTCATAGACAGGAATGATTGACTTCTGCTAAAGGAGCACATGCCGACGTAACAACAGAAAAAGATAATAATGCATTGAAATAAAATAAAATAACGGAAGAATATTAATAATCAAACCATTCTAAGAAAGATTTCTGTTCCTTTAAAACTAGCATTTAAAGGCAAACAAATCAGTAAAAAAATGTGAAAGGGTTATTAATTTCTCAATGTCTAGTACTGTAATTAGTGATAAAAGTTATTTGAAAACGATTCTTTGAATCTATAACAAGTAAAATTTCTAAATTAAATTTGTAGCCCAGTATCAAATGTCCATATCCTTGTGTGGCGTTGAAGTTTGGAATGGAGATATCGACTCAAATTTCTTTTGCGGCAACGAAATACAATTGAAAACATCGAGGTGCATCCCAAAATAATTGTTTGAAATCAAGACGTTAATGTAACTAAAATTAAAACTTAAGTAGTTGACTTAATTTTCTTTGTGGTATACACTCTATAGTATAATAAAACTTAAGGATTGTGTAATAAAAATCCGTATATTTTTTGTTGCTGTTACATTGCATGCATTGTGTATTCTGTGTAATAAATGCTGATTTCTCAAAGAAGTTTTTGAAATAATTATAAACTTTTTAGCACACTTGCAGTACATCCCTATAAGCACTCAATAGAACGCACTAAACGCTGTACTGTCACAAGTCTTAGTCATAAGAGCCAGACATGTCATTACGTTAAGTATATTGCGAAGACATTTGACATTGTATTCAGATGGCAATGTTGAGGATTCCTTGAGGCCACTTGGCGTTGTCTGATGTAATTTCGATTCCGTGAAAGCGCGATATGCGTGAGCACTGATCATTTGACCTGAGGTCACCAACTACTACTAAGTTAATCATGAGTTGGGATGTATATTCAGTAGCAACATAGATTACTGGATTCAGCTAGCTGAGAAATTGGATTTGTGATGTGGTATCTGAAATCATTGTATGAAGTGTATCGATGGCTGTTGACATGTTATATCTTATGAAATTGCTATATTCCTAAATTTCAGTACATAATGGGATATCTTCCCACACTAGTAACATGTAATATATGTATTTAAAATTAGTAGATTTATTTATGAAAAGAAACCATGTTTGTGCAACTATGATGCATATAGTGCCATAAATAAATGTGGATTTTTAAAAAATAAATTACCATTGATTAGAAGAAAACGAAACAGTCCTGTCCTTCTACAAAACTTACATTTCTATCCGATGCAGAATTCATTTGTAAGAAACATTGTTAAACTTACGCTGGGATTTTTGATTAATCAGTTTTCAATTTATAAAATGTTTTCTTGATCAGTACAAAATCACTTTTGAAATACAGTTATGTCAGTTAGTAATACAATTTAAACATAAGTAATACTTTTAACTAAAATACAATAGAAATAAAAATAATAATTTTTTTATAATTGAAAATTGATAGAAATAAGGATGAGTTGTAAAACAAAATAACTTTTTTGTTCTCTTCATCAGGAATGAGGTGTTCACAGTATAAAAAAAAAGAAATATTTTTCTGTGTCTTATAAGAAAAAGTGGGAACTTAAAGTAAAAATTTTAAAGAGGATTTTATTATCCATTACAATGCATTAATGCACCTTTTTTATAATAGTTGCAAATATTAAAGAGTCATTTGACAACACTGCATGGAGGAATTATACATACTGAGTGACCAGCATATTAGGGACACCAGTGGCTTGAACTTGGAATCGTTACTGAAGGAAATAAGATGATATTATAAAGTGAAACTCACTTTCAGAAAGCTTTCCTCTAGTCATTAAACGTTGTGAGTACCATTAAACGTTGCAATTTGATTGTTTCTGGAGGGGCGGAAGACATTTGAATGATGTGGAAAAAAGCATCATTGTGAGTGGCAGAAGAGCCAGTTCCAATTATCTCTAAAACTGCTAATCTTTTAATACATATAGTCTTCAATAATGGCAGCTAAGCGAAAATACTATGACCAGAAAACGGAATAGTTTACTGAAATCGCTTGTGGACGAAACAGGAAATAGGTGAAAAGATATGCATTATATGCAGTAACAAAAGAACTACAACGCATCAGATAGCAAAACAACACAATTTAAGATCACCGCACACATTTATGATCTCTACAAGACATATCTTACAACGAATTGACTTTAATATCCGTTGACCAACAAGATATCTTTTGATTTCACTTCAAAACTGAAGAAAGCGGCTTTTGTTGTCTGCAGAATACGGGCACTGGACGCTTGATGAGTAGAAAAAGGTTCCCTGCATAAGAGTTAGATATCTTGCCTTAATGTGATCTTCGTATATCCTCATGTACCCTATTATCTTGCAGATAAGATTGCACATGTGTAATGCATTTGAAGGAGGAAGATTTGTTCAGCTCCGAAACAACAGATAAGCGCGAATGCAACTACGTAGCCGAGTATTCCTAACGTTTTTGTCTCTCAGTATAGTTATATATTAATCTAGTTAGAAAATACGATTAGCTCATCAAGAATTGCACTTTTTTAAAACATTGCACCTTCGGCGACTTGCTAGTTCACTTTCCAAACTGGAACAACTAATTCAGTGAAATTGATGAAATAGAAACTTTGCACGTTGTTTGAACTGGTTAAGATTGCAGTTCACATTTCACATTTTGAATCAAATCCATCCAACAAAATAATTTCAAATTGAGGTTGCTGAAACAAATGAATCATGTTTTTTTAAACAAAATTAAACGTTAAATTTGCAAAAATCCGCAAATCACTCTCCTCGACCCTCGGCTTCAGGCTTCTTTCTGAATTTAGACATTTTTTCGTAAAAAAGTATGTTTAACTCTCATGGCCCATGCTACCCGACCGACAATAAAAATAAACACATTGTGATGCCTATAGTCGTTTAAAAGCGGCAGGATGAAACTTTCACGCCATAATTTAAATAAAGTAAGCTAAAATAATAACACTAGTTTCATACTTTTATTCTTAACCGTAAAAATTCAAGGAGGCGTCAAAAATTATATGACGCAACCACTTAAAGGGTCACGAACAAAGACAATTCTTGAAGAACGAAACAGCGCGGTTATGTCAACCAATAACTGCGCATTGTAGACTGATGCTATTACTGTAGTGGTACAAAATAATGGGCTGGTATTTACCGGCAGACCTTAGAAACACTAGATGGCCCATATTACCCGCCGTTCCACTATAAACTCATTAAAATGCTAAAGACAGAAAGTCAAATAACAATTTATATGAATTATTGAATTAGGATAAATTTAGATGAAATATTTAGTTTGAATTATATCATTTTTAACTTGGAATCCACACTATGTGAATAGTTCCTTGGGACAAAATTTATTTGCTTATTTAGTAGTTTCGCTTTCAAATTCTTTCCCTGTAAATACTATTCGCGGTGAATAAGATGAACCTACTATAAACAGATTAGGTTGCCTGAAAAACTTTTTGATAAGAAAACATTGCTCCGCGGAGATTTTCCCATTCCTTTTGGTCGTAACAGAGAGTAGGGGGATTGGGGTAGATTGATATGCGGAAACATTCCTGTTGTCCATAACTTTTGATGATTGGAACGGCCCAAGATGTCCACATCCCCTCAAATACATGCCATTGTAACCCTTAGAACACGGTATATATTTCGGGCATGTTAAATCAAAAGTTAATTTACAAATGAATCAAACCGCTAATCTTTTAGTCTAAGTAAATTTTAATCTAAGTACTTGTTATGTGATTTCTTTAACTAAGTAAGTTTTCCTGCCAGGGAATCTGCTCCAAAGGAAGGAAAAAAAAATTATTTTTCTGAAATATATTAAGTTTTGAGGTTTTTAAGTATTGTTTTTGATTAACCTTTTGTTTTAAGTAAAAGAGTATCTTGGGGCAGATTGATACAATTGACTCCCGGGAACATTGATACTCGTCTTCTGTGTGTATCATTGTGCCTCAACAGCAACTACTTTGTGAAGTCTTCTTCAGAAATGGAAAAACCGTAAAAATTAACTATCTCAAAGAAACAGGAAATTAAGTATTTGTTTAAACTGTGAAAACGGTTTGAATTTCATTGCAAAAATGAATAGTATTAATGTAAATTATGTTAAAAATATTTTTTATAAATTTATAAAAAATTGGAAACTTTAATAATATCATCGAAAAGATATTTTTTTTACAATTCCAGATGGTGTGAGAATTATTTTCCTTCTATAGTATTTTCCTAAGTCATCAAGAAAGAAGGTGAACATTTCCTTTATTTTTAATTAATTTAAATTTTCAGAAACGGCTTCGAAGTACACATTCCCTTTCTCCGAAGTATTTTTAAACCCCACACACCCATTGTCCTTTTTTATTTGCAGATATAAATTATTTTATGAGGCAGTATTGTTCCATTTTTCCAGTCTCATTACAACTATTGAATTTTGATTTAAATAAAAGTTTGTTACTTTGTGAAACATTTAAGCATTGATCTTGAATGCAAAGTTTATTGATAGAACCAATTTTGTTTTGATCTCACACCTATTAATCATCATTATTTTCGATATTTCCGTGTATATCAATGTACCCCTGGTATGGAGCAGATTGATACAAATCCATTTTTAGGAAAAGATCATAATAAGTATTTTATTAAGTCATTAATTACCAAAATTCGACTTAAATCCTATATTAGATTAACAAATGGATAAATATAGTGTATTAGTTCTAATTATTTCCGCTGGTAAAATCAATTTTAGCTGTCCAAAAAAAGTCTATCAATATCCCCGCATTCCCCCTTAAGAAGTTTCAGAAGCAAAGCCGCAAAATTTGAAAATATCTACAAAAATGGAAAATATTTAGAATTTTTTTCAGAACTTTTATATGGCCACAAATGTATTACAACTGGTTTAGGGTAAGGCGGGGAAGTTGGGAACTAGCAGTAATTTGAGCGGTGCCTATAGAGCTCACTGGTGAGAACCTAGAGAACTGAAAAGCATGTGATTTTTGTTAAGACACTCCAGAGAAAGAAGAAAAACATTTTCCTACTTTTTTAATGTTATTTGGTTTCGTTTGTTACCTTTAATTACAACCGTGTTCAGAAAAGTGAACTCAAAATTTCTTAAATTCCATTTTTCGCTCTCTACACCGGTTAGATGCAATCGAAGCTACTAATTAATATATTTCTTAGATCTCTGTGGCAATGATTACGAGGAAACTTAAATTTTTGTATTTGGATTTCATCTTGAGGAACAGGTTAGTGTTCTTAATTACCCCTGACAGTTTTTCATGCGGGGTAATTGGGAACAGTCTTCTAAAGTAACAAAAAGGTATTTTTTATGTATTTGAAACAATTTATTATTTGATAGGAAGCAATTTTAAATCTAGAATCAGGGTTGCGTTGCGTCCCGTCAGTGAAGCTTGCTGTTTATGTCAAATTAGCAACTGATGTTTTAAAACAATTTACCTTGTGCACATACCTACATGCATATTACTATTTACATATGAACGTTCTTTCTTAATAATGAAACGAAGCCGGTTGACTTCAAGTATGGAAGAAAAAAAGAAACTGTTGACGAGAAAGAAGAAAACGGAAAACTGGTGGAGGAATCTGAAGATGAGGATTTGGGCTCTTTTCAAGGAGAAATGGAGGCTGTAGAGATAGAGATGGTATTGAAAAATCATCCATGGTTGATTTCTTCAACAAATATGTTTGTTTTGATAGATAGCAGTGGAGGTCCCAGAATGACAGCACTTTATTCGTCCATCTGCGGGATCCAAGAAGTTGACGTTGGTGAATATCATATGACAAGTTTGAGAACAACCAATTTGGCTTAATCAATATTTGTTTCGGTTGTGAATGACCAGTTTGCTATTTTCCAGAGTTAAATAAAACTTATACTCCCAGATTGTGTCTCTTAAGTAGATTGTAGAGAGGAATTATCTGGTTTTAAGTAGTGTAAATGTCAAAGAAATATTAGTAGAATAGTGAATTGAACGTACGATTTCAAGTGGAATATTTAGTTTCCACTACAAAATTGAACTATTTTTTTCTACTAATTTTTATGTCTGATTTTTAAGTCTTACCTATTTCCTTTTAGTGTGCCATAATATTCAGTTATTTCAGTTTCTATAAAGATTATTTTCCTGACTTTTCCAGAAAAAATTTGAGTTGATATGATTATAAATTACACGAAATTGAAGGCATTAAATAATTATAATAGTTTATATGCGATATTACATGGAATAGAAGATATTTTTTCTGAAAAGCTTACAAAAACAGCATTTTCTGATAATTGGGAAAAGGCAGTTGAATGCATTTTGAAGCAATATACTGTAGTTTCTAATCATTTCAAATATAATCTCTTCAAATCAAATCGTTACTGTTATCAGAAGCCGAAATACATGTTCCCAGTTACCCGTAGTGCCTGGGGTCAAATCAAATCGTTACTGTTATCAGAAGCCGAAATACATGTCCCCAGTTACCCGTAGTGCCTGGGGTAATTGGGAACACTTAGGGATAAAATAAGAAAGATTCCAAAAGTGAAGTTGATTAATTAATAGATTAATTTTGATACGAGGTATTGTATAATGGACCCTGAAGAATAAGTTTATGCTCTCACAAAAAATATATACGTCCTCTTTATTGCATACTATCCCTTCAAAAAGAAATTCTTCTCCAATTACCCCAACTGACCCTATATATGCTCCTACGGACATGATTACATAAAATAGAAACACAAATAAGTATTACCTTTACCCTTGTGAACTTATGAATTTAGGGAAATAAAGCATAAAATAATGAATATTTGCTTTAATTCATTCTAGAATATTGCTTGATAGAAGCACCATACGACAGTTAATTTATGTTAACAATAAAAGCTTAAAGCTTTACTAAAATGTTATATAAAAATGAATAAAAAAATGAATGAAGTGATAAATTACAATCTACAATTTCATTTGACAGTTTGTCGCACAACATTAAGAATAGATTAATTAGGCACAGTAGTTAATTCTGCAAAAAACTTGTAAAAATTCTAATAACAGTGAAATAATCTCATCTTATCACTTTTACTTTAAATTTTATTCAAAACTGACTTCTGAAAACAAGGAGGTTTTTCTCTACTTTTCTCAACAGACTGAAGTAGATTTTGAGTTAGTTCTTCGTTTTTGGTTATCAATTGTCTCAAATCAACAAATCTCAAACAACTGAAAGATAACAATGGTAAAATCCAAAAACTGCATCAAATATATTTGATATAGCTTTGATTTTTATTAAGGTGAAGTAGAATACCCAAAAAACTGAAGATCCTCCTGTAAATGATCTAGTTTTTGTGTGTCCCTGAACAAGTGCAAGAAATACGAACATGAGAATTCCAAAGCTGCCCTTTTAACTTTCAGTAGACATCTGTGGTATTTGACAGAAGAAATTGACTATAACATTTTCTGCATTTTCTAAGAATGTGTCGGACTCTGACAAGAAGAAGATTGTAGCATCCTTAATGAAATGCAAAGCTGATTAAAAATCTCTCCCCACTGCTGTTCCTATTTTCCTTGTTTAAAATATATAACCACAAAACTTCATCAATTTGTTGGACCAAAATCATAGCTGATTTTTCACTTGTTGAACTAAGATGGAGCCTGATTCATAAACAATCTTCATGCCTTGTAACAGGAGTTCAGGTTCAAAGAAAATAAAAATTGTATCAAGAAATTAAAATTACTAAATGATAAAGCGTAATGGGGGGCCAAAACTAATGGAAGAATTGAATCAATAGACAATCAAAAATGAAGAACAAACTCAAAATCTATTTCAGTTTGTTGAAGCACAGAAAAAACGTCTTGCTTAAGAAGTCAGTTTTTAATACAATTTAAAGTAGTTGAAGTGATGACATGAGATTATTTGAAAGTTATTGGAATCTTTACAAGATGTTTAGACAATTAATTGCAGTGAGTAGTTAACCTTTTCATCTTAATAATATGTGTTAAACAGTTAAATCAAATTAATAAATTTTAATTTATCACTGCATTCATTTTTATATCATTCTGAAATTTTTAAGCTGTTTTTGTGAATATACAGTGACAGTTGTATGGTGTTTATAAAACGCAAAAACACAGAATTAGCGCAAATATTATTCATTTTATGCTTTTTTTTTCTTAAGTCGTAAGTGACTAAGGGCACATTTAATACTTATTTATGTTTATATTCTAAGTAAGCTTGTCCATGCTAACATTTATAATCCAGTTTTAACTGATTGGTAACCATATAAAATTTCTGAAAACCATTCTAAAAGTTTTCAATTTTTTTTTAGCTTTTCTGAAATTTTAGGGCTTTACAGGCAAACAATTTTCCCGTTTAATTCGAGAGTTGAAACTTCATATGCTCTCTATTAGGACTAAAATGAATAGGAAAATCCCTGGGAGCAATGTTTTTAACAAAAAGGTTTGTGACACCCTATACCACAAACAATACACAATTGCCAGCGTGAAGCAGGAGAAGAAAGGGAAGACTATAAGTCCCTCTCCCCAATGTATCCTCGAAAGATGTTTCTGGCATTCCATTATATTTAATTTGTTTTCCACATGCCACTTATTCTTCTCTCCAAATCAACGTAATGTTGGTGGTGGTTCTAATCACATTTGATCAACAATTCCAAGCCATGCCCATAAGGCAGGGATTCATCATAATTGCGTAATGATCTGGCTTCCATTGGTCGAAGCGGCGTTGGACCACCCAGGAGAACTTAAAGAAGAAATTTGATTCTCCTCCAAGATACCTTCCTTAAAGACCTTCAGGGGAAATTGTCCCGTATTTGAGTTTCAATTGGAGGGAAAGTAGAAAAATTCACACCCAACAGTTTTGCAGAAATCTCATCAATGTATAATTTTCTGAATATTGCCTTTAAATTTTGCATCCAGATAAAAGAATCTATACCCCTCTTTCTCCGAATCATTCTCTTCAGCCATACCTTAAGCCTCTTACTGCTTATCTTGAAACTTTCGCGGGTTGGATATAAGTCTATTTTTTGCTGCATTCTCCAATTTTCGCAAGCTAATGGGTTTACTTAGTTCTTTTAAAACGTTGAATCATATTATAATGATGATGCCTTGCATGTAAATAGCAATTCGCTTGGTTCAATGGCATTTGATCATGTTTTCAAACGTTACATCTAAATAGTAATGAAAAAAAATCAACAGATAGAGGATTAATCATCTAGACCACTAGGAGACGTAGGTGACTGGGAGTAGATGTCCTATAATAGCAGCACAACGTTTTAAGAAATAAAATTATCTGCAATGTGAAAACAAGACATCATAGCAAAAAATCATAAAAATAAAAGCCAAATTACTCAAAATAATGAAATAAACTGTTAAAATATACAGTGAGAATAATTAGGAAAAATTTAAGAATTTAAAATGTAGAAGTTTAAAGTAAATATAAAGAAATAAGGAAGGTAAATGAAAGAGTAAAGTCTTGAGGAAGATAAATAGATGGATATATGTAATTCAAACTTAAGTTTTGATTTATCTGTACACAGAGAAGTGAAATTTAACAATTTTAATATACTTTTCCATTAGAATTTGTAAGGTTTTCATATTGTGATACATATTTCTATGTTGTTTATTTACTATTATAAAGTTTCATACTCGTCAGTTAAAATAAAAACTTTCTATTCTTTACCTTCGCATTTTCGTCACACTTATATATATTTCAAGCAAAGTATTACTGTCGCCATTTTAAATAAATGAAAACTAGTAATGCAACACATTTTACAAATAGTTAAATGTTTTACAAACGTTACAAACAACGTATCAGCCAGAAGACAAGAACTCAATTTAGCTTCAAAATTTCTTCCTTGTACTTGTAATAGAACTTGCTACTTTCACAAAAGGAAAGGTGAAAAACAAAAAAAAATTCAAAACACTTTCGTCAGCAGGAGATTAGAATGTCACCGACACCAAGAGAAAGTATTGAAACTTTTGCACACCTTAATTTAAAGACAGTGTTATTATGTAGGTAATTGTGACCAGTCGGGAAATTTATTCCTCCCATTTACGTCTGCAGAGAACTTCATCGAAACTGTTCGAGGCGCTGAGAAAAAAGTCCTTGTTTCTCACTTCCTTAAAATTTATCGCACTCCAAATTAGAAGAAAAAGAAGATATCTTGCTCGAAACACAAGACGAGCAGAGAAAAAATTTCTTCTTAGTTCTTTCGTTGGTAATACAATACTTAACGAAGCAGTGGGCGACGTAATGCTTGCTCGAATCTTCTCAAATCGCGTCGGATCTGGGGAACAATTTTAGTGGCGCTAAACAGTGACATTCTGGACTTTTAATGCGTCCCGTGTAAGGAGAAAGATGTGATGTGGAAACCACTCAACTGTTTCAGCACTTTTAGCAAGCAAATAAGTGTGGTGAAAGGAAGATGCTAAATTTGGGTTACCTGTAACCAATTTTTCGCCAAGCTTTCCCAGCCAAACCTTCTGCACGCCAGTGCATGAAATATGCTTATTTGCTTTTAAGAACCATTCGTAATTTTTGACATTTTATTTCATATTCCTAGTTTCCTCTTATATTTTGAAAAAAAATTATATATTTTGATGACATTATTATTGAATATTTTATTATTATTTTTTTCATGATCTAGAAATTTGATAAAACTCTTAATAAGATGGCATGCTGTATTTGGGATATTTATTGTTAATTCAATCCAAATAAGAATTAAAGTCAGTCTGAGATACTTAACCCCTTAACACCTTTATTTTCTTTGATATCTAGTGAGATGACCCCTTATTTTTCTGGAAAGGGGATGCCATTTTTATTCATCTAAGAAAGTATAGAATACTTGAGATGTTTATGGATTCCCCATAATTTTTGTGTCAAATTATGAAGCTTATTAATGATCAAATTTTAGTTTCTGAGCCTAAAAATGTGATTAGGCGATGCACGTACGACGTACGGGCACGACGGTTGAGGGGTAAAAGGTGTCCCGGAGATTTTTGTCGCATACATCAATTGCCACTTTGAATTTATTATTTTTAAATACGGTTAAATTTGATGCACAAGCCCTACACATCATTGCAAGTGAATAAATAGGTTGTACTACATGAAAACTGATGATAAGAGGCATCGTAAAAAATAAGGCAGTGCTACATTATGCGATATAGAATTATTCATGCTCATATTATTAACACCATCGTTGTTAAATAATTCATTTCTTACCTTAACTTGGGTATATAGATACGTGACATATATTCATTCTGGGTTTGTATATTATGTCAGTTTATGGCAAATGGTTAATCAAACTGTGTCGTTTACATATCTCCTGATTTGTGACGCGATAAGGTAAATAATGGTTTATACTTATATAGTTATGACAACTCGCCAATTCAGGCCACTCAGCTTACATTGAATAATACAAGTATGAAAGAGAATGTGCATTAGAAAAACTTCTCAGAATTATCTTCATACACGAACCTAGATTTAATTAAAATATAGATTACATTTTTATTGTAGAAAGTGCCCTCATTTTAAGGTTTCAAGAAAGAAATATTGCATTTGATTACAATTCCAGGAATATAAAAAATAACCTTATGCTTTAAAATTAGCTTCAATTCTGTATCAATTTTAATAGAAATTCCTGAAAAGGTGATAATGATTGAAATAATTAATATTTAAAAAACTATAGCATAACTCCCTGACGGTTGTAATTGTTGATATTTTAAACCCTCTTTCTCTAAAAAGGACCAGATTTCTCCTCTGATCGAGGTATTCTCGACTATTTAGAATCATGTTCCAACAAACAAATAATGAAAATTATAAGAAAACACCAAAAAAATATGCAATATTTCTGCAATAAACTGTTTTAATTTTTAACAAACATTTCCTCATATTTTTGTTGAATATTTCTAGAAGCAACTTAAAAAATGGTGTTGGGTATCCTGTTTTTCTCTTAGTGCCAATTTAATAAATTACTTAATTTTTAAATTTTTCATCATTTAAAGTATTCTTTTCCAGCAGTTCTATTAGGGGTAATATTTAGCTTATGGCTAAGACATGTTTAGATTCTTCTTTAAAGAAGGAAATTTTAGCAAAGAAACAATTAAATATTTCCTCCCTTTTCAAATCATGGCAAAATATTATCCTTAGATGGTAGACAGTCTGTGAAATGCAATTTATTTTCTTCTTTATAGCAATAAACCTGCCATAATTATTGAGTGTCAAAAGCTGAAGTGGCATGATTCTTACATATTGTCAATTTGAGCTTTAAAAAGTGATTATTATAAATGACATCCTTTAATTAATCAAAATTATAAACAATATATTTTGTTCGCTTGGAATATAAAAATATGCAGAGTATCCAAAACAGCTTGGACCAACTCTGCTAAGCTTTAGCACAGGGTATGAATGCGCAACCATTACGAAATCTATAAAGCGATAAGCCAACATGCCTCTCAAATTTATATAACCTGTTAATAACAGAAATAATTATAATGAGATACTCTTTGTGATCGTAGTTGATGATGAATCAAAGAGCTTCTAAGGCTCATTCAGAGATGTTACTTAGCACTCTGCCTTTTACCAGCAAATTTCGCTACAAGCGTATTATTGTACTATAATTCGATAAATTTTTACATAGGTTCCAAATCTTTTTTCTAAATCTCAATAAAAAAAAATCTAAAAAGTATTTTAAATTGTTTTCCACATTCAGGGATAATTTTATATTCCATGAGAATAAAGAATGTATTTTTTCATTCTAATTTAATATGTAAGAGAAAGTACTAATACCGTTAAAAATCCAGTTTCATAATGTTCAGAACCATAATTCTGCTACTACAGGGATATAACTTATAGAGAAACCTATAAGGGATCCTTGATAGTATGATATTTAGGGGAAATTAATTCAAATTTTACCACAGTATAGAATTCCCCAAGAACAATAACACTCTGTTGAACTCACTTTTTATATAAATATGATATGGAAGATATTACATTATATTGAATCTAGTATGTGAAAAAGTTAACACAGTGTTTAGACAATAGACTATTTATATATTTTTTGGAAAACCAGAAATACGTTTTAAAACTTAAAAAGAAACAATAAATATATACTGATCAAACATGTATTTAAAATCTAATTTTTGAAATAAAAGCAATCAAATGAAATTTATGCTTTCTTATAATACAATGACATGATTACAAATTCATTATTCCATAAAATTAATTCTTAAAAACAATTATTTCTTAGAACCTTTTTCTTTGTTCCATATGTGCTCCATGATTTAAGAATGTTTTTAAAATTGTCTTTTATATCATAATAGCAGAGTATCTGGAGTTGCACGGTCTTTTTCAGGTCAAAATCTTTTGTAAGACCGGAAACTGAATTATTATTTATAAATAACAAAATGTTTATTAATGTTATTTTATTGCGAGAATATTTGCGATAATCATTTTTAATGAAATGATCCATAAATTAATAGTACAAAAATTCCTTTCATTTATCTTATATCATAGTATACAATATTATATAAATTTCTTGCATTATTAACCAATTTTGGGGCCTCTTAATTATTTAGGAACCTTGACCATAAATCTTTCATGCTAATTGGTCCATTTGCTCAGTGTATTTCAATGACTGACCTCCACTCAACCCAGAAGAGTGCGATATAGAGCCCATATCTGAATATAGTATTCTTTTTTTATTGTTGAATAATGTTGGAGTAATTTTTAAAATAACATTTTAACAATTAACGTGTCAAAATAAACTAACGAAACATGTTTAACCAAAAATGTCTTCAGCCGTTAGTAATAAGCATTTCTCCATATCTTATCGGTAGTTATCATCCTAAAGGGTTGATTAACAAAGATTTAACCCCACCAAATTTTTAGTTCGACATGATGAAACCTGCGAGTTATGCTTCATTTTGATCAATAGATTTTGTATGTGTATTTACGAGACATCTCACCAACCTGCCATAAGGACCGGCTTAGGGCTTATTTACCCCCAATAGTGCCTCATGTCGGTAAAAAGGAATATGCGTACCAAAGTTTCATCAAAATCGTTCGAGTTTTGTGTCAATCGGCCTGTGTCTTTGCTCCACCTTACTTGAGGTCTTGAGTAAGTATTTGTGCTAAAGTGCTTTTATTTGGCTTGTGAGGAACATATATATATATATATTGTTTATCAAATTGCCGAAGCAGTATCAAATTTCATATGCATCGTCTATTTGCCGCACGTATTTAAACGACTTTTTCCTACCCTAACCTCATAGATTAGATTAGCATTTATTTAGCCCAACAGTATTTTTAGTTCGCTAATTAGAAGTATTTTTACTGAAATTCATCAAAATCTCCCTAGCCGTATGCAACAGTATGTCAATCGGCCCAAGAGTTTGTGTGTATTTTGAGGATTTTTCCCGAATCTACTCTGAGGAATTGGATTAGAGTTTGTTTACACCTACAGTACTTTTAATCAGCCTGAGAGAAACATATGTATCCTGTGTGATCACAATTTCTTTATCTGTATCAAATTTCATGTCAATCGGCCCTTTTGTTAGAGGTATTTAAACGACTTTCCGCCACTCTACCATAAGGAATTGTATTAGAGTTAATTTACTCATAGAGTATTTTTAATCAGTCTCTTAGAAACATATGCACAAAATATCGTCAAAATCGCCATAGCCATATCCAGCAGCATGTTAATTGGCCTTTCTATTAACGCGTATTTTGACAATTTTATTCCACCCTTCTCTGAAGAAATGGATTGCAGTTTATTTACCCAAACAATCATTTAGTCAGCCTAACATAAATATATGACCAACTGTCATCAAAATTGTCCCAGTTATATCAAGTTTCATGACAATCGACCCATTTATTAAATGCATTAAATATATTTACCCACACTACCCTGACGGATTGAATTAGTGTTTATTTTCACCTATAGTACATTTATTTGCCTAATTAGAAGTATGTGCACCAAATTTCATAAAAATCGCCAAAGCCACTCAAATCGGCATATTTGTAATACATATATTTTGGAGACGTTGGCCCACCCTGCCCTGAGGGCCTGGTTTTGGGCTTATTTACCCTTACAGTACTTCAAGCCGGCTAATACGGAACCTGTGTAACGAGTTTCATCAAAATCGATAAGTATGTCAACTGGCCAATTTCTTACATGTATTTTGGAGATTTTGGCCCACCCTGTCCTGATGCCTTGGGTTTGGGCTTATTTACCACTACAGTACTTCAAGTCGTCTAATGAGGAACCTGTGTACCAAGTGTCATCAAAATTTGTGCAGCCATTTCGAAGTGATGCTGAACAGACATATATACACACATATTTTGAGTTTTATATATAGGGTTCCCACTTATATCCGTTACACCCCCCCCTTAACTTCTAAACGGTGACAGATTAGGCCATAAAGTTGGTGTCTAGGTATAGTAAAAAGAATATGCGCTACTCGATGAGACAACTTACAACGCCATCTATCCGCAAATTTTGGAATTAGCGATCCTATCTCGTAAACGGTGAAAGATACGAGAAAAAAGTCAATTAGAAATTTGTAGAGCACTCTGGATTTAGTACTAGTACGAAAAGATACCTTGTGCACATTAATACTCAAAACGGAATGCAGAAACTGAACATTTGTTTCGTTACGGTTTCAAAAATTGTCATGTCATAAAGAATGGAAGAAGGAAACTGAGCCACGTCCCTGTCTTTTGGATCATTTATTTATATTGCTCAAATTGCTCTCCGTTAGCCACTATACACATTTGCACTATGGACTGGATTTCTCCCTTATCTTGCGTTTCACGAAGCCATAGTGTTGGAAATCAAAATCAAACAAATGTTCATTTTTTACATTCTGTTTTGAGTATTAATGTGCATAAGGTATCTTTTCGTACTAGTACTAAATCCAGAGTGCTCTACAAATTTCTAATTGATTTTTTCTCGTATCTTTCATCGTTTACGAGATAGGACCGCTAATTCCAAAATGTGCCGATAGATGGTGTTGTACGTTATCTCATCGAGTAGCGCATAGCCTTTTTACTATACCTAGATACCAACTTTATAGCCTAAACTGTCACCGTTTAGAAGTTAAGGGGGGGGGGACAGATATAAGTGGGAACCCGTTATATAGGTTAATCATATGGTAGAATAGATATTTTATACAAAACCGAAATGTTTCGGAAACCTCTGAGTATGTTACCCCAAATGTACTTTTCTTTTGCAAACAAACCAGAACTACGAAAAGAAAATTGTTTTGTTTTCTTCTTCGTCATTTTAACCATGCAGGTGTTGTTTGGAAGCAAGAATTAAGTTGGATAATATTACAACTATACTTTTCAAGCTAATTTTAAAATTCTACACGGCTAATACTTTTTGCCATTGTACAAGTGAAAAAAAGAAAACAGAATTTCTTTTATGAAGCACGTAGTGAGGAATCCTGCTCTATACCACGCAGATAAAGCTTTCTGCTTCTTTTGCAACTGCACGCCATATTAGTTCTTTTCGTAGTGGTCTTAAAATGCTAAGACAAGAACGTGATTTTCGAGACGTTTTCGTGGGATCTGAAATGGCATTTTTCCAAACCATTTTACTCCATATTTCAAATCCAAATAGACATGAAAAACAGTCAAATTGTCGAAAATGTTGACTTAAGTTGCATTTTTTATAAATCAATATTGTAGACGTCTCCCACGCGTGGAATAACAATAACAAATATTTAAATTGTGCCACTTGGCATTTTATCGTAATGAAAATATTTTTGTATATCTTTTATGAAAAAGGGCTTTGTTTCTCTTTAAAGTTCCGGTTTCTTTACTGAAGAGAAATCTTTTGACACACAATTGTAAAAAATATTGATTACTTCTATAAAATATTTTTTATTCGTATATTATTCAATTGATACAGTTATGACGGAAAATATTCCATGGATTGTATTAAGTTATGGAAATGAATTTTTAGTATGAAATTATTAATTAAACATGATAATTGTGCAAAATCCTATGCTTATTGATTATTTTAATACAGTATACATTAGAATTCGAATAAGCGTTTAATCGAGCATGAAGGCAACAAACTAAACTAAAGGTAAAAATGAAGACCAAATTTAATACAACACTCCAAAATTTGGTTTTTTTCAACATAATTCCATTAGAACATTAGACAATTTCCATTATAACATTTCAACATAATTCCATTAAACATTAGAGTTTAAAACTTTTCGAAATATTGAAAGAGAATTTAAGCTTAAAACGGGTTCGGCAATCTAAAAATATCTTCTCTCTCCTATATTGTTTTGCTGGTTGGTAATATAATATTAGTTGATTTATTGAAGTTAGTTTATACTGATGGCTTTTAAAAGGATATATTGTTTGTTATTAGACTTTGTTTTAATTCCTAACAAAAGTAAATTGCTTCTACTTTCTAAACTATTCCAAAGAGAATGCTCATTTTAGGAAACAAATGTAGATTCCCAATCATTTTCATAGGGAAAGAATTACGAAAAGTTTATTTGAGTTTAAAAGTTCCGGTACAAAATATTTAAAGATCTCGAGTAAAAAACATATTTTTGTAGTAAATAAAGAGTTCGTTTATAATTTTACATGAAAGTAATTAAAATTGAAATATTGACTTTACCTTCACATAAAAGACAGTTTGTTCAGAATGAACATAAATGTGAAAATGAAAAAATGGCATTTTACAATATCTAGCTCTGAAGTTATTCGGTAAAAAAATGCACTTTAATTTTTTTTAAATGTAATATTCTCATATAAAACTAGTACAATACACAAGAGCCATTTTATCCAAAACTGTCGAGAAGAATTGCATTCTAAGAAAAGCTTTTTCATTTCACACTTAACTTTTATAATTACTTTAAGTTCTGCTATGTCGAAATTTTCTTTGAAAATACCGTCCGTTTGTGAGTTTGAAAATCCACTGTTTTGTAATGAAAAATAAATGCGTTCATTGAAAACAACTTGAGGGAGTGTTCTAAAAATAATAAGGAAAAAAGATTTCTTCTTCCAGCTTATTCCTTAAAATTTTAATAATATTGAAGCCATAGTTTTCAGTATGCATTCAGTTAGTCACTGTATCATTGGGCGTAGTTAATATATATGGATATGATACGAATGTATTATAAAATAAAATACACATGAATAAAATTTTCTCTGAAAATATCAATAATAATTATTCAAAGTGATAAATGTCATTATTTACAACAAAAATTATTCATGTAGCGTTTTGTATATGTCAGATTCGTAGAAATACAAGTGATCTGGTGATGCAGTCGCTCGTAGCATTGTTTGGATGCAATTGGTTTTCAAGATATCATAAATTGTTTAAATTTTTGCTTTTCAATCCTCTTTCTTAAATTTCTTAAACAATGTTTGTACTCGAAAATAATTGCTTGGAATTAATATCAATATAATTTAAATTTTTATTGAGTTTTTGTATTCTCTACACTTTGAACCTTCACGGTTCCGAGTTCGGGGGCATACTGCTGCGAAAAGAAAAGAAAGAAATCTCTACAATTTAATCAAAATTTCAGTTTTTTATTCTATGTGGTTATTATAAATCAGAAAAAAAAATTATCTGGCCATAGAAGATAATAACTAAATAAAATTCATTTTAATATGCATTTAGTTTAAAAGAACATTTAAAAGTTTAGAACATTTTAAAGCATTTTTGCTTTAAAATGCTCTAAAGTTCAAAGTAGTAGAAGTTTTATGTCTTTGGTCTTCTCTGGCTAAATAAAATTTACATCATTTCCAAATATTTAATTAGGTAATAGGCATATGTTATATATATATATATATAAATAATTCAAATAATCAAAACATGTGTTATATTTTCAGTATATACATATATTAATCTCAAAATTAAAATTAAAATCAAATTACATTATCAATAATCATATAAATGAAATACAGAAGATATTTGGAATATAGACTATTATTACTATGATAAAGACAATCCAGAATTGGAATTACAATAATTAAATGCCAATCAGTCTTGGGAACCGATATTTGTCGCATTAATCTAGATTTGTGGCTCCAACCCTCTGCGAAAGCCAATTGTTGGAAAAACGAGAAAATAGGGGAATAAATCCCCCAAATCTTTCAAGACTAGAAACGAAAAAGTGTATAAATTCCACCAAACCAAACCAATAGTCCTAATTAATGTTATGACTTGAGCGTTATCCTAAAGACAGTTCCGCATTTAAAGTGAAAATATTATTTATAATTTAAGCTTTTAATATATAATAAAACACATTAAAAATTTTAAATTTACCCTTCTATAATAATATATATTATTTTGGAAATGCACAGAAAAATAACTAAATGGATATGATGCAATTTTATTTTTAATCTAGTGGCGCCATCTACCTATGAAGTGAATTACAAATATCTTTGTTAATTCCTTTATATATGATCACATCAAAAATAAATCCAAAAGACTATTAATTTAAAGGTGTTAAATATTTCTTATTTACATAAGCATACATGAAATTAACAGGATACCTATATCTCATAGCATTTTCAAGAAATGTATCAATATATGACTGCTGTCTTAATCTGTTTGTGACTAAAATAGTGCTTGTATGAATATAATTTAAAACGATATTTCTATAAATTTGACGACTAATGTTTCTATTCCAAAAAGTTAACTTGTTTATATTGAACTGAAAAGTGTTTTTTTTCATAAATCTCAGTGATGAATTTATTATCAACTATTTTAATTTCAAGATCTAGAAAATCTGCAGAAGAAAAACCTTCATTAGTCTTTAGTAATATCAAATACTCTGGATAAAAGTCAATTTGTGGTGTGTAGTCTTCTACTGTTGAACATATTAATAAATCATCAATATAACTATACATGATATAAGAATTATTGTAAATATTTCCTTTTTCAAAACAGTGTAAATATAAATTAGCTAGAGCATTACTTGCCAGTCCACCTTGTGGAAGACCTTTAATTTGTTGATATAATTTATTGTCAAAAATAATATAATTTTCTTTTAAAATAACTTCAATTAATGTTTTATATTTTTTTAATAATTTATTTATGATAAAATATTCATGAATCTGTAATAAAATTTTCATCATATCTTTAATATCTATACTATTGAATAAATCTTGAAAATCAAAAGTATGCACAGAATATACATTTAAATGTTTTAATATTCTTTATAATTTCATAGCTATTATTAATAATAGCTGTATTATGTTGTACTTTTAATTGTCTCTTAATTATATTCATTGTATCTTTTTATTTATCTCTTGAAGATATTATTGTAAATTTTTACCTGTTTTCTTTATATAACTATAGCTTCCATTCGTTAAGCTTCTAAATTTGATAGGATTTATATGAAATTTTGGTGTAAGAAAAATAACGAGGTAGTACACTTTCTCTCAATAAATATTTAATTTTTTATGAAAAGCTTTAATTCTATTATCTATTTCTTTTGTACTAAAATTAGTTTCAATATATGCCTAATTATTTAGAATATGCTCTTTAAGTACTTTATAATAATAATACTTACAAATGATAGCATAATTGTTTGGTACTTTGTCAATACAAACTATAGCAAATTTTTTCTGCAGATTTTCTGTCTGTGTTTTTATATTTTTAAAGTTCAGAAAAATTTTCCAATTATTATTTTGAATCCATTTCGAATAAAGACCGTAGCCCTTGAAAATATGGACTCGAATGGGTTCCCCTGTTTGCTCTTACTTTGGATTACCTCTGAGTTTATCTTCGTTTTTTTTATTTCTTTGTATGATATATATATATGTTCAAATAGTTATAAAACATTTATTTTTAAAAATCTGCCTTTTACGCGGAATTTTATTATTTAATAATTGATAATGTAAATACATCAGTACCAAAAATAGTATTTCTGTTAATAGGGGGTGTTCGGGTAGATTGACACACGGGAACATTGATACAGTCCATACATTTTGATGATTGGAATTACTCAGGATGTTCATAGCCCCTCATATATATGCCACTGTAACCCTTCTCACAGGGTATATTTTTCGGCCATGTTCAGTCAGAATTTAATTTACAAATGAATAAAACAGTTAATCTTCTCTTCTAAGTAAATTTTACTTTAAATACGTATTTTGCGATTTCTTTCACTAATTACCTTTTCCTAGCAGGGAATCTATTGCCTTAACAGCAATTACTTTGCAAAATCGTCTTCAGAAATGGAAAAAATATAAAATGAACTATCTAAGAGAAACAATCAATTAAGTATTTGTTTAAACAATGAAAACTGTTTGAATTTCATTGCAAAATGAAAATTATTGATGTTAATTAAGTTTAAAATAATTTTTTGCGAATTTATTAAAATTGGAGAAAAAATTGTACGGAAACTTAATTAATATTTTCTAAAAGATAATTGTTTACATTTTAAGATGGTGTGATAATTATTTTTCTGATATAATATTTTCGTAAGTCATCAAGGAAGAACGCAAAAATTTCCCTTAAATTTTAATTAATTAATATTTCCAACGGCTTTTAGGCACACACTCCCTACCTCCAAAGTATTTTTAGACACACACACATTTCCGTTATTAATTGCAGAGATAAATTATTTTCTGAGGCATTATTGTTTCATTTTCCTAGTGTCATTAAAAATGTTGAATTTTGATTAAAATAAAAGTATGTTACTTTCTTAAAGTTTTAAATCTTGATTTTGAATGCAAAGTTTATTGATAGAACAAATTTTGTTTTGATCTCACACCTATTAATCATCATTATTTTCGATATTCCGGTGTATATCAATGTACCCCTGGTATGCAGCAGATTGATACAAATCCATTTTTAGGAAAAGAGTATAATAAGTATTTTATTATTTCTTTATGACCAAAACTCGACTTTAATCCTATATTAGATTAACAAATGTATAAATATAGTGCATTAGTTCTAATCATTACCGTTGGTAAAATCGCTTTTTAGCTTTTCAAGAAAAAGTGTAATGTCCCCGCATTCACCTTACAGAAAACTTATGATGTATTAACTCCTCACAAAACAGTATCTGATTAACGGCATACACTTCTATTTTTGGAAACAAATAATTGCTAACATTTACAGTTTTAGCTCTTAAGCATATTGATCTTTTCTCCGTAAAGAGAAAAGAAAATTGATAAGATGTTTTTGATATATACCTTCTTAAAGTTAATGAAAATTGTTTGAGGAAATGCCTTTTTTCGTAATGGCCAACGATTATTTTGCATCCCTAATTTTACATTTCCCCCTCAAATAATAACTCCCACAAACCTTAGGCAATTTTATGCGAAATCAAAGCGAATTATGTTAAGGAATACATACAAAATTAAAGGAGTTTCGATCTTCTCATTCGAAATATCGTAACATGATGATGTTTCAGGCTATGATGTGTCTGTCCTTATATTATTTTTTAAAATTTTAATCTTAATTACGTAGCCATGGTAACGTGCACATAAAAAATGAATTTATTATCGTCGCAAAGCTCGTACGTATAAATGCACTAACTGAAACAAAGAAGAGATTGCTACAAAATATACTAAAAATTATTAAAATTAGAAAAAATTACACTAAAATTAAATTGATAAGATTGAAACCTAAATTTATAATTTTTAAATGATATTTTTGTTAATGCATATTTGCACAATAATATGCTCGGGAAGCTATTGAGGATAAAAGACAAAATTTCGATTAATTTTAATGATTTAAAATTGTTTGCTACTTTTTTTTGTAAAATTATTTGTAAAATTTTGAAAGCCCTTTGTTACTGAGCACCTCCTATCCATGAAGTTATTACGTGTAGAATTTGGTAGCTCTAGGCACGAGTGTTTGCCTTGTTGAGTGATTCGAAGGATTTTTGTATCACGCATGTGACCTAGTGCAATTCACACAATAGCATGTCATTCTATAAGCATTACGATTTTAAAATAATTTACAAAATATGACGTACCTCATAAAGCTGTAGAGCAGAAAACTCTGCTAACTGCCTATCTGAAAAAGCATAAATATTTTGGATTTTGAAATCAGTTGCAATGCAAGCGATAGAACTTTTCAAAAGGCAATAAAGATTCCATTTGTCTTTACTGAAAACTTCAAGAGGAATGGAGCATGTATTAAGGATATTAAAACAAAAATTATCAATGTGCTTCGGTAATTTTGGTAGAATAATGAATTTTGGACCTATTGATAGAATACTTTTTAGCCCTGAGTCTTCTCAGATTGTGATACTTCCGGTACATCAGTTCTTCTCTCCACCTCTATGAGGTAAATCATAATTTCTTTTTTTGATTTATTATTTCTCTAAATTTGTAGGCAGTGTTTTCGACGGATAAATAGAATTTCGTTAGCGTTTACTTGTTGGTTATTTGCTCAGAAAAAGCAACATAATTTTGAATATCATGGGATATTTTCCCTCCTGGCGAGCAATTTTTCGAAAATATTCATTTCATTATTATTTTATTGTGGTTGTCATTTTTTGGTTTAGTTAACAATTCAAATTAGTGTAACAATTATTTACATCGTTTACGTAACACACGGACAATTTATACAATATAATTTCAGAATGGAACGAATATAAAAATAGAATTGTTCTCTGAGATGCATCGCGTTCCATCGCTTGGTCTCGACTCAAGTTCAAAGATTTAGATGGCTCTACCTCTGATTTCAGTCACAGTCAGTTATGGTTAACGTTACAAGAACGATTACATTATTTATTTATTTATTTTACTTTTTTGTTTTTCATTTAAATTTATTTCTATGCATTTTATTTTATTATTATTTTTCTTATCCTTGTTGAAGGAGCTTATGAATGAAGCAGAAATATAATGTTTTTCGTTATTTTATCTACAGTGTATTTAAAAGTGGTAAATCAATTCTGTGACCAAAGGAATGTAAATAAACCAAAAAATATATAAAAATTTAAGAAATAATTTTCTAAAATAATTCATGTAGGACTTGAATTTAAGAGGATTGGCAAGTGTTAATGAATATTAAATTTGTTTTATTCAGTTTTAAATATATTAAATAACAAATTAAATTTAATGTATAAATGTTTAACACATTTTGAAAGGTCATTGGTTATGCTAAAAGTGCTAAATCCCTTGTATTTTACATTCTTATCAGAACTTTCATAAGTATTGAAAAATTTCGCTTTCTGCAGAAACACGGATAAGTTACATATGAGACTAATTTTTAATACCTTTCATGGCAACAAGATTTTATTCCCTTTCTCTCCCAAAGCATTAGGATTAAAATATTAGATTGGAACTTTCTTCTTTGTGAGTTACTGCAGACGATCTTAATAAAAGACAGCATTGCTTGTAAGGAAATTCAACGTTTATCAAAAGAGATTCATTAAACTAGGAAAGTTCAAACAATTATAATAAAATTGAATAACCATTCTTACAATGAACTTTTTTTGAAATTCAGAAATTATTCAAATTTAAAAAAATGTGCATTCAAATAAAGCTAAAATGTAATTATTACCAACATGATTGCATATATAAGTCTTCTTGAGAGAAAACAAGAGCATAAAAATCTAGCACAAAACCTTCAACTGAATCAAAACATAATTTGTTGAATTATATGTGCTAGAAAAATAGACACGGCTTTCATCAAATGGATGATAACAGCGTTGCATTATTTAATTCTTCAATAATCTATGGTTTGTTAAATTTATTAGACTAACTTCATTGGTTGTTTGTTATAAAATTCAGAATTTTATTCTGAAATTTAATGTAAGGATGCCAAAAAATTACTAGGAGTTTTAACAAGATAAAATTAAATGATTTTTTTTTATAAAAATGAAAAGAATGTGCGTCATTCTTAATGATGGACCGATCCAAACATATAATATTAACACTTAATACAAATAAGGAATATTTGTAATTAAAAGATCAAAGAATTTAGAAATTATATTATTTTGTTTCTTACTATCCTTAACAAGTTTCTCGATTCGCCTAAATGAAAAATAGGAATGTAATTGATTTTTTTTAATATTGTTGTTTCGCTCACATATTATGATTGCTTGGGAGACTGGAACACAGCTCTTTCATTATTTGACGGTATTAGATATTGTACTATGCTGTTTTGTTTTTTACATTTTCAATCCTAAGAATTTGTTATTCTTTCTAAAATTATGAAATTTGTGAATTGTACTCATTTTGGGCCTAAGATTAAAGTTTAAAAAGAAAAAATATATATTTCAATGTTTTGAATTTATCTTCCAAGTGATTCCAATTGGAGTTATAATATTTCAGGAAACATAAAATCCTATATTTTAAAATAAATATTTATCAAAAATAGCTCAAATAAAATATTTTAACATATTAAAAAAATAATGATATTGAAATTGTACTTGTACTTTCATTTAAATTATTTTCAAACTGATTTCTTTTAACATCTTTTGTTGAATGGAATGAAGCTAAAAAAGGCAAGTTTTCAATAGATAAAATCGATAGCGCAGCCATCTATTTATAAGAATAAAAAATATAACTGAAGAGAGGAAAATGCGAAGAATTTAATGATATCAATTTGGTAACAATAAATAATGAATATTATGTTTCCAAATGGCATCACTGAGACTTACAGGGTTAATGATAGATTCGTATTTTGAATTAAATAAAATTATACAGTAGACTCTCCACTAGTTTCCATAGTTAAAATAATTCTCCGTAATAAAATGAGGAATAATTTACTTTTCTAAACGTTGCAAGCTTGCTTCTACTGCAAACCTACTACGTGTTGTGTGCATAATGGAAGTTGAGGCATATAAAGATCGGATCTCCCTTCCCCCACAAAAACACTGTTATCTGCTCTTAACTCCATCATTTTTGTATCGGACATCAACAAGTTCAGAACAAGTTTGCCACTGTTCCCGGTTGAGTTTGTAAATTGTCATTTGTTATGCGTCATTTTTTTTTAGATTGAGGATTATGAAATGGGTAAAAAACGAAGAAAAAAAAATGTTATAGCGACTATGGATGAGAAACTACGTATTATAAGGCTGCAAGGTTCTAGGGTAGCAGTAAAGACTCGGAGTTAGAAATCGGAAACAACAGTTACAAACTAGAAGAAAAATTTGAGCAAAAATTGAAATTTTTCTCAAGCTAGGTGAAATGGAATGAAAGTAAGAAAAACGAGGTTGAAAGATAAGCATAAAGAAATCGATGAAGCTTTATTTAACATAGCTCAATAAGATAAAATGGACATGAACACTTAAGGAGGAAGGTCTTGACTATTATTGGACCGACATTGCAGGTAAAAGCATTGAAATTTAATCCTCCATCCGGCTCAATATTTGCACCGGTGAGTTAGGGCGTAGGTGAACAATCTCGTTAATAATATTGTTAATGCGCATTAATTTTAAAATAATTTTTGTGTTTGAAAATAATCTAAAAATAATTTTAGATTATTTTCTTCAAATAAATCAGGAAACAACCTTTAGTAATAATAATTATTTTCATTATTATGAATTGGGTATTTTAATCAGAAACATTTAGAAACCATGACAAAATTTATCGGAAATCTTACGTTCATAACAAGTGTACAACTTCAATACTTTGTAAATCACCAATCATGAGATTTCAACTTTCTAATTCACAGAATATAAAGGCTCTTAACTCCGGAATTGCATTTTTTAAGAGATTCAAGTTCGTAATAATAATGTTACAACATGTTTCAAGCAAATCCTTCAATGAACAAATTAATTTAGATTTCTCAAGTAGAATTCATGTAGAATTAATAACCGAAATCTAGGAGAGAGTTTCATAAATCCAGATGGCTTTTGATGGCTCTCGTAATTTAACTGTGCTCAGCGCTCAGTTTAAATTTAACCTTAATCATAACCCGATAGTTATGCGGAAGATAAAATTACATATGAGCATTGAGCTTAATTTTCAATAGCAATAATATCGATCGGAAGATTTACTGTAGTTGAGTTATAACTTGCTCTCTAAATTGATATATTCCCTATCAAATCTAAACATTGTTCTGATGATGATATATTTTAAAATAAAACTATCACTTAATTAAGGATCCATTGAAAGTTGTAATTAATTGCATAAATAATATTTCTGTACACTTTTTTCCTTTATTTTATTCAAACTTTCTTCATTAATACAGAGCTGAATTTCAACAAAGCTATGCCTGATTTAAATATTGTTATCGGAGTGCCTTAAAGGAAGGCTAATAAAACTTTTTTTCAATTCGCGGTAATTTCTTTGCATGTATAAGCAAAATAAATAAGGAGTATTGAATTCTAAATAAAGATTAAAAAAGAAATCCCATTAAATGCATTTCTATGTAGGATTTTGATGAAATATGTTTAATCAAGGTAGCTTTCTGTATTGATTGTGATAGCTAACATTGACGATTTTTGGTGTCACTACTAAGACAATTGGTGTCACTACTAAGACAATTGGTGTCACTACATCGCTACCTGAAAACACATGCATTCAATTCCACCAGGGGCGAAGGCCTACAATTTCAGAAATCCTGTTCAAGAATAGGTAGCACATTTTGGTATCAACACATCCAGTTCGTATCATATGTGAATTAAAAATGAGACGTGCAAAATTATTAGTGGAACATATGATGCAACGACATTTCACAGTACCATAGGAAATTGTTCAATTATTATAAAATTAATATTTCATTATATTTCTTGGTGTTATATTTTAGAATTACAACGAAGTCATAAAATGATGACCATTTATAGTTTTTGTATCATGTATTCAGAATTTAGCTCGTGTGTTTTCTTATTAAAGGTGACAAAGCATTTGTGAAACCAATATCTTTTCCAAACGTATTTTTTAATGAGTGTGTTTTAAATAAATTTTTAATTTTTAAAAACATATCAAGAAGTTTTAATGTTATATGCTTTAGGAATTAATGTTATATGGAAAGAACCTATAATATTTAAAGGGTTTAATGGAGTCAGTTATGACGTCACAGCCGTATGTCAAACGTAATTCTGGATGTAAGATTATGAAAATAATACGCAAATGCCTATCATCTGACATCGTACATTGAGCTATTAGCTCAGTGTACTATTTATTATTTTATTACACTCTATATAAAATGTCTACAAATTCCGCAAACCATCTATTGAAATAAATGCGCTGTATTCCTGTTTATCCTGTTATAGTGCAAAAGCGAAAGACGATAGCCTTACTAATACAAATTTTTTGACGTTCCTAACACACAATCTTTAAATAACATGCATTGCGTAAATTCCAAAATTCCAATAGATATTCAGCCTAAATCATATTGTGTTCTTCTATCATTTAAAAAATAATTTTCCTATGCATAGGTTAAAATATATATTTTGCTTAAAAAAATAAGAAAGTAATCCATTAAAAATTGAAGCAGAACTATTTAAAAGTATTAGAAAACAAAAAAGCATCACAATTTCGCTTAGACTTATTCTAATAGTGCTAATAAACCAAAATGATTTTAATGTATATAGAAAATGAAACATTAAATATAAAAGACAAAGCTTTAGAACTAATAAGAAAAGATAATCCGCATTTATTTCAAATAGCAAAAGAAAAGAGACAGAAAAAACAACAGAACAAAGTTTAATTTTTCAAATAGAAATTGGACGAGTCTGAATAGATGCGATTCAATTCAAGTTATTACCTAAGCTTGAATAGATTTTATTAATTCACCCCTTAACAGTCCTGCCCGTATGCCGTACGTACATCGAATTATCACATTTTTAGTCTTATAAATTAAAATTTAATTATTAATTCGCTTTAAATTTTGACACAAAAATTAAGTAGTATTCATAAGCATCTCAAGTATTTTATGCCTTCTTAGACGAATGAAAAAGACAGCCCCTTTCCAAAACACAACGGTCATCTTATTAGGTAGCAAAAAAAAAAATGAAACTTCTAAAGGGTTAATGAATTCTAGAAATTATTGGTACTGCTAGCGAAATCCATGAAAATGTGGAGTTATCTAGAATTGCATTTAAACGATCCTTACTATTAAAAAATATAAGATAACTTTGCAAGAATCCTTGTGATGGGATAATTAAATAAATTACATATATCCGACGTATTCAGGCATTTCAAACTTTAAATGAGAATTTTCGAAAGTTAAGATAAAGGGGAGGGGCCTTATAAAGACTGAAGCAATTATAAATATTTTCATCTTTATCTTTGCTTTAACCTCTAAATGTGTATTGTGAATCCAGTTATCGAGCTTTATACTGTGAAAACGCCTTGAATCACGTAGAGAACATCTGTAGTAAACATCAGAATGCATCGCTGTCATCGACGCGGTAATAAACAGAGCAGTGTTTCATGTGCCTGAAGAGTTTGTAATCACTCGGAGCCAAATCTGATTTACAAGAGGGGGTTAATTAAAACACAAAATTAACACAGGCAACAATTACAAGATTCTATGGGTGTGTCTACTGGTATGCGGGCGAACACCAGTAGACACACGAATCTGTTTAGGAAGGTTAATATGGTTCGCGATGAATCCCAGATATCACAAAATCTTTCGAAGTCAAAACTCTTATTGTTCAATGTTACATTTTCTATTCTGGCGTTCGTTTTCAATTGATCTAGCGGTCGATTTAAATGCAATCCGCCTCCTAATTCCATTCATAAGTGTCTAATGAACACGTAGCACTACACCACAGGAATAATATTGCTACGCCAGTGTATTTCTCAAGAACATGCAAAGGATGTTTAATTTCCAAATTATCTTCTTGCTTTACAAAGTATTTATCCATAAAAGCAAGTTTAATTTTAGTATTTGTATCACATAGTGTTGAAAGCCAAATATAAACTCTCTGAGCTCTGTCTTCTATTTTCTGATTCATTCTTTTAACTCAGTAGATTGTGTTGGCAGTAATGGATTGGTATTGAGGAAAATTTACTAAATTAAAGCTTGAATCATCCGTTTAGTTCAATATTAAGCAACCACTTTTTATGGAGCAAATTAAATTTTATAAGAAACTTCAAATATTCTCAATCCTCTCATAGGAAAGCCGTGGAAATATGCTAGTTATATACGTAAATCTCAAGCCGCCGAATCATTTTAACGTTATGATAATTAGACTTTAATCCCTAATAATTTATGCAATTTATTCAAAACACATGGATACAACTACTTAAAATTGATGTCAAAATTTATAGATTATCTATTTAAAAATATCGTGTCGCAAAGTTCAATATTATATAAAAGTTATTCGCCTTTCGGAGGGTTAAACGTAAAGGGTTATGTTCTCAACTTAAAGGATCCACTTTGATGATGCCTGAGTTTTATTTAATTGTTTGGTGAACCTGTTGCTTAGTTACTGGTTTCACCATTATATCCTAAAGAGAAGTTAAATTACATCAACAGATTGTCCTTTTTCGTGGTTGATATTTACTTTATTGAATGTTCTTACTTTTATATCAATAAAACTAACGAAAATATATTGCTCGACATCCATTTGCATAAAATATAAGCTTTTCCAAACAGTAACAAAACGACGTGTATAGAGTAAGATTAGCAATACAGAGTAGCAGAGAGCAGCGTTACAGAGTAGCAATTTTTTTAAGTAAAGAGGGGGCCCAAATATCGCCTACGAAGGTTGGTTCTTGATTTGTAATGGCTTATGGTGGCAACTACCTGAACTACAAAGCTTCCCTCTTCAGTAGTTGTTTGAGAAAGCCATTTGAGTCTGTGTTGTTCTTTCCTCTGGGACTTTTTGCTCATTTTCGTGTTAAGTGAATTAATAATCATGTTTCATTAATTTCAGCAAAATAGTAAAGTTCGACACATAATTTGAGGCAGTTATCGTGAATAAACATATAAATAATGAGGGATTAAAGGCTAATTAACATAAGGTTAAAATGATTCGGCGGCTTGAGATTTACGTATATAACTCGCATATTTCCACGGCTTTCCTATGCTATCCGAGAGATCTGAGAAAATTTGAAGTTTCTTATAAAATTTAATTGGCTGAGTTTTGATGTAGTTTACTTTTTGGTTTACGATCCGATTCCGAAGGGGGATGCCACATGGGTATTCCCATTATTGCCCTAGAAAGGTAAAATATTAAAAAAATATTTCTTTTAAAAATACATATTTGATGTCTTATAACCTTTTGTTTTGATGTTTTATTTAGAAAAGTTTTAAAGAATACTTTAATTATATCCCTTAAAGTATATAAAAGCTGTCGTAAATGACTTTCAATTTTCTGTGCCTTAATTTTCATAATCATTAAAGAAAGTATGATCATAAGACTACTTACACCTCATTTCAATCCATTCAAGTAAACTTTCAAAACGTTTGTTATATTTGCAATTGAAATATTACAAAAATTTTACCATAGTAAGAACTACATTTCCATGATAACTGACTTTGCATTACAATATTTTGTCACTATTTTCATTTTAATTAATATTCATGTGTGCTACAAAACCTTGATGCTTAAAATGATAGCCATCAAAATAATGAATCGAATTCATGTAGAGCAAAACAGAAAGAATGAACAAATCAATTTAAGGGAAAAAAAGATTGGTAATTACTTTTCAAAGCAAAAGAGGTGGTGAAAAGGTGGTGTGAAAACAAGAAATGTTGACTTTTAGAATAAAAATAGCAACTTTACTTCGATTATACGGATAACTGCGGAATTATTTTATATCAACTTGGTCTTTATAGTCTTTCAAGAAGCGATTTTTAAGCACAAAAAAACATAAATTCTTACACTAAATTTTATGAGTATGAAAAATTTCTGTCTTATTTAATACATGCATTTCAATTAGAATTAAAGTTTTGTATAAAAACGAAATCCAGCTTGAATGATCTTAACTGTCCGTTTCAAAGAAATTATTTATAGCTTTTCACGGTTAGCAACTCAACTTTATGTACAACCGGAACTCCAGATGAGGCCGCACGAAATTAAAATTAAATTAACCGCAATTTAAAACTTTCGTGTTGAAAATTTTGATTCCTCACTTTCATATTCATAATGACCTGACTAACATGCTACTGTTTATTACATTTGCAACATCCTAAAACAATTTTTTAACAGTTAACTTGAATGATCTTATAAGAAACTGTTTTACTTCACATTTTAATCAAGCAATTTGGAAATTCTTTTTGTGAGTACATGAGATGTAAGATAAAATGTCGAAATTTTTTTGATTTAATGGGAAGCATATTTCCTTCAAATTGGTTCTTCTGTTATATATATTGGTTTTCCTATATATTTTCAATTCTATTTTGTAACCGAAATTATATTTATGCACAATATTTCTTATCTAAAAGGAAATCAACACTACAAAACTGTTTTGAAAGAAATTCATTTAAAAGTAGGTTTATAATAATTTATTTTCAAAATCTATTTTAAATTTATGTGACTATTTAAACGTTTCCAGTAAATATATGTATATGGCAATGCAAAATCTTAAATCAGAAGTGAAGTATTTCAACATTATCTTCTTTTGAATACGCTATCAAACTAAATTCTCCAACTCATTTAACACATCAATTCTTTCCCTTTTTCATTCGCATACTGCACTCAAAATAATTTATTTACTTTAAATTGCGATCGTTCAATACTAATACTGTTCAAAAATTACAAAACTATCCCATCATATTTTGAGTCATCATGTTTTAAATCCTTTGATTCTTTTCATTATTCACTGCATTAAACATCATATCTATGCATATCAAAATGTCAAATCTATGAAATATATTTATCTTTATTTTTAAAAGCCCTTAACATTTTATCGTGTTTGACATATTTCTAAGACAATTTTAGCTAAATATTCTGAGCTATTTATAAAGATAAATATTTTAAATCAGGCGATATATGAGAATATAAAACATCAAAGGGATCCTATCAGTTACTTTTAACTTTAATCTTTATTTTTGTACTTTCCCTTAAATAATTTCATACTGAAAAGAATTTTACAATATCAGACTCTCTAATTTAGAAAAGATAGACAAACTTGGCGTAGACAAACATTGACTTTATAAAAACTCTTTCTGCGAATAGATTTGTAAAGGTATAAAGGATTTTTTAAATCTCCGTGAAAACACTGTTTTTAGAAATTCTACATCTCGTATCACTTTTATACTTGTTTCCTCTTTAATCTAGAATGAATTCTATAATCTTTTAGAGTAAAGTGCTTATCGGAATTTATTTTAATAGTTATACTTTCTAGAGTTTTTGGGGAAATATAAATTTTATTCAGAATGAAAAGGAATCAGCAAGAATTTAATTAAGATAATCAAGTAATTGATATTTAATCATCCAGATCATTTAATATCTGATGTGAAACATATCAGAGGTCAAATGAGCTGGAGATTTCGTTGATGAAATTTTCAATCATTTTTTCTTGTGGGAAAAGATTATTCAACAGCAGACTAGTTCATTCCTTCTGCAATGCAATCTGTACAAGGGTGAGTTGTTCTCTGCAGACGAATGTTGTTAAAGTTTGGCTGTATGATAGAAAATCGTCAAATTCCTGGAACGCGATTGAGCTTCAGTCTTTCTACCTCCAACCCGCAAGTTATTGAAGCATCCAAGTATGTTCCGCCACTAATACCAACGTCTTCGTACGCAGGATGTCTACTAATGTCTCTTACCACCCTTTTAACTACCGAATCTCTGCAGCTATCTTCATAAGAGTGGTGTCTAGGCATGGTAAAGTGACTATGTGCTACTTGATGAAACCACTTACAGCTCCACCTGGAGGAAAACGGTGGAATTAGTGTTATTATCTCTAAAACTGTACGAGAAAGAAGAAAAAAGTGAATTACAAAGTTGTAGAACTTAACAATTTAATAAAAAAAGACACATTATGTTGACAGGAAACCTAAAAACAGAAAGCTTAAAATGCACATTTGCTCCTTTCCAGCTCCAGAACGTATGTCGGGTATGGTGGTTTCAAAGAGTGGCTTCCACGTTCGCCTGATCTGACTCCAATGGACTTTTTCCTGTGGAGGATACCTCAAACAGCAGGTGTATACGACCCCTCCGCCAACATTGCATGACCTTTAACAACGCATTACGGATGCTTGTGCCAACGTGACGCACGCTATGCAACACCAACAACGTGAAGTTCAACCAAGGGTACAAATGTGTATTGTAGCTGACGGAGAGAAGTTTGAACTTCGAAAATAAAAGTATCATGTCATAACTAGTTGTTTTTTTTCTCTATCTAAGATTGTTTTGTTACGTGTCAGTGTAGGAAATCGCGAACAAACAAATACGTGTTTTAAGCGTACTGTTCTATGCATTTATACGTCCACAAGGCGTCTTTTTGTACTAGATCGATGATGCCCTACAACTTTGCATTTCACTTTTTTCCTCTATCTCGTACCGTTTTAGAGATAATAACGCTAACGCGACCGGTTTCCATCAGGCTGCGCTTTAAGTGGTTTTATCCAGTAGCGCATAGGCACTTTACCATACCTGGACACCATTCTTGAAGATAGCTGCAGCCATTCGGTGGTTAAAAGGGTGGTAAGGGGCTTTAGTGGGCACCCTGTATACAGAAAATACGTGTATGAATGCTTTGTCACATGATATTGAGATATTCAGTAATCCTTATGTATTACTGTCCGAATTATAAAGACATTATGACTACCAAAATGTGGCTTCCAAAACACACGCAATGAGATTGACCATGTTACCTTATTTTCAGTTTTGCTACTTCTATTTAATAAAAGGATATTGTTTTCTACACAGCCTGAGGCAAGAAATTACAATTTATTAAATCATTACTTTGGATAGTCATTTCATATTGTACTTGATTCTTATGTTTGTAGAGACATTTGGACGAAAATATTATTTCATAAGAATTCAAGTGCGCCGTGAATATTCACATGCAATCATCGGTTAATTAATTTTGTTTTTGCAAGAATTTTCTTTGCAGGTCAGTCAATATATAAATAAAGTAAAATATATAAATACAAGAAAATATCAGAAATCCATGTTTTTTCGTATGCGTTGGAAAAAGGATACTTCTGTAGTCGCATGTATTTTTGCTAGTGTCGGCTCGCCAGCTCAGAAACAAGCAGTTCTGCAAAAGTTGTAGGAAATTTTGTGCTGACTATTTTGGTAATGATGATATACTAAAAATTGATAGTTTTTGAGTTATAAGCAAAAAAATGAGAAAAATATTTTCATGTTTTTTTGGCAATAACTAAAATTCCAACCGAAAATTTTGGTTTCAAACCTCAGATTCGTAATAAGCACCCCAAAAAACATAAAGCAGCAAAAAATTACAACTCATCCAGAATTTGATTTAAAAAACAACTTAATGACTGCACTACTGAGAAAAAGCGAAAAAAAGACAAATGAGGAAGTCGCACCAAACAAGAGCTGGGAAAACGCAGCTCAAGTGCATGTAATTTCAAGCGGATAAAGGGTTGCTTTCTCTCCCGTCTGAGAGCTCCGCGTTGCTTAGAGCGCGAATTTTGATCCTTAGGAGGGAAAAAACTCGATTCAGCTCTGGTCTGTCTCCCTCTTAATTCTTGATTGATTTTCAATCTTCCTTTTACGCTTTTCTTACTTTTCTGCCAATTTCGTTGATCATTGAACTCTCAAAGTGGGAAAGTAAGCCAATTAGACTAAGAAACGAAAAGAAAAGCTTTTAAAGTAATTTCAGTGGAGCCTGCAGCTCTTCAGCTCTAATGGACAAGCCGCCACTGGTTTTGGCTTTATTAAGTTTATATCGAAAGAAGCGCCACAATATTTCGTAGTCAGATGAAAATTATTTTAAGTTATAATTTTAGGAGAGCTTCGATATAGTTCATCACTTTTTCTGTATTCTTCACCACCTAAAATCATATTGTATATTTCACCCTAGAACTTATTTATGGATGAGTCTAAAGTGTTAAAATAAACCAATAAAACAATATGCATAAACCGACACCAAAAGGCAGGGTTTTCAATGATTATAATTCAAAAATCAAACGGAGACAAGAAAATACTTACGCTCCATGGCAAAACACAAGAACACATTAGGAAACTTTGCAATGCAGGAATCAAACAAGGACATCGAAATACTTATATGTTCGTCATGAAAATCGTATTGATAATGACGGTGTTAAAATCTGAAGTTTGAAACAGGTGCTTTTATTTCAGTAAAAGTACCTTTTATTTCAGTAAAAGTACCTCAGACACATAGCAAATTATTATACGCATCCCAGCTCAATGAAAACCTACAGAACTGCGGAATGAGGTATTTCAGGAATTTCCTCCTGTAGTTTCGTTGTTTAGGTCATGAATAAGCTACAATGAGCAAAACGCGTTTTCATCCGAGAACTCCATAGAAATAAAGAGATCCCCAAACTCATTAGCCTACGATGGAAGGAAAAGAGTAATGGCAATCCCATGAAAGGAAAAAAATCAATAAAAATTTGAAACTTTAAAATATTTAGAATTATAAAAGATCGAATTTTAATTTAATTATGGAGCAAATGCATGCAGCTTTAAATTATTCGACGTTTATTTTCAAGATGCAGTCAAACAGCAATCAATTATTTGTATTTAATATATAGCACTGTTAGTTACATCTGCAATAGAAACTTCAAAAACGACGTAATAATGGATATATTTTTATGCCCATAAAGCTGTAATATATTTTCCTAAAAGGTTATATACATTTTTATAGTTCATTTAAAGCAAGATACAAAATGTGACACAATGGAAAAAGGGATCACAACTACTGCATACGTCTGGTAATACCATAGTCAAAGACAAAAAGCATAAGCATTATAAGAAATTATTTTAAGGTTCCTTTTCAACTAGATTTTAATTTAATTTTAGTGAACTTTTCAATAAACTACGACATTCAAATGAAAGGTGTTTCAGCATTTCACTGAGAAATTCAATACATTGCAATGACAAAAAAAGTTCTTTCCAAAGGACAGTATCACGATAGAGGTTCGTAAAATCACTGTGTTTTTAGTCGAAACACTTGCTGATACATTTATATTAAGTATCACAAGTGTACTTTGAAACCAGTTGATTTAGAAGTTTGATTGAACGAGAGATAAATCTAAACTGCACTACGGTAATTTTCGTGAACCATTACGAAAATTTTTCCCATTCTGGAATTTTATAAAAAATACTTAATCTATTATAAATCACACAATACATTAATTCTGAGTCAACTAGACACAGATAACAGCCGACATTAAGGTAGGATACAATTTCTTAATGAAAAAGATAATAATTATCCCTACTTACATAAGTATTTCAAATAATAAGTCCCCTATTCAAAGACTTTATAACAAATATTCTTCCAAATCTTCAGAATTAACTGCACAAATTTTCATATGCATGCTTTCTGCATAATTCTTGCATAAAAGTGCTTATTAAAGCACATGCCAATCAACTTTCACTGATTTCAGATGAGGAATACGAATTGTATTTATTTGTTTTTCTTCCAAGAACTTCAAAGTTAGGCAGAACATACCCTAAAACTCGATTTAACGAACCACATAAAAACTACATAAATTATTTTTTAAGATAACCTATAACGAGTGTTATAATAGCTGTCACCGCAAACTACATTTCTTTTTGCGCAAGTAGAATCTTATGAGTAACTTGCTTTGGAGTGTTGTATGTCTCCTTAGGAAAATATCCGCTGAATTTTGCATATAAGTAAACCACAGAATCGGTGTAAATCTACTGTGTAATTAGTCACGCAATACGTGCACTAGCTCTCTAAAATAAGTTCATTATGTGAGTCTGAAGACAACAGAAAGTAATGAGATGTGCCTAGGGAAGAAACAAATGAGTATAATAAGTCTTAAGACTTGTATATTTTGGCTACTTTTGTATTTAATGTTAGCGGATGGAAACGTAATTTATTTTCAGGGTTGCATCCTCTCTTGTGGTCGACTTCTATGAAAGATCAAAATTAATTGCTGGTTTGCATGCAGATTTTTAAATTTGTACATTTTTCGGTCTATTTAGCAGAATGGCTTTGAATTATATAATTATGATTGGTCCTTTAATACCATTTGTGCACACTTTAATTTTAAAATAACTAAAAATACTTTTTTCAAAATATCCATTTTTTCTTTAGTATCAACGAGATTACGATATGTGTGTCACGGCAGGAATAGGAGGCATGCAAAATTTTATTATGTAGAAAAATCACTGAAATCCTGCGTATTCTTGTAAGGGCCCTTTTTCAGTATTTATAAGCACACCAACTTGAAGCATTTGAATCATATGATTACAATTTTTTCGAACAAATGTATTAAGTGCAAATTATTATTTTTTATTTTGTTAAGGAATTACTCATTTAAATTATTTATTTTCTTCTATATATAAGATCTGAAAATTACTGATTTTTTTTTGCTAAATGGTGTAAAGAGTAGAAAAATAACCCTTTTCTAGATAAATATCACCTTCTAAGACTTGATTTCCTTTCATAGAATCTCAAATGTAAAAAATTCTGACAGTTCATGGGTAAAATACTTCATGCATAGGAATGGCTTCCATGAAATATATTTATAGTCTTATTTTTGACGTGAAAACTTCTTTCTGCTCGTTACAGTGACAGTCGGTAGAACTCTCTTGTGTGACAAAATACCGTCAGATTTGAATCTCTAATAACTACAAAACTAATAATGCGAAAAGAATGGTTGACCCCAGAACGGATAGATCATATATGCAAGTGTTTGTCGCATAGTAATTTTTGCCTGTGACGTCATCGTACCAGTGTAGGCGCATGCGCGTGATTGTTATGAATTATCTTTAGGTAAGAATATAAATAAGTGTAGCGTAGAAGCGTGTTTAGCTAGGAGGTTCATTTTGGTGTCATTTTAAAGAGCTTGAGGAGTATTACTAGGACGCAAAGTGAGACAATACAAAATTTTATCAGAATATAAGTAAAATTCGGAATTAAATTGAAAATTTCGAACTCCACATTTGTTCTTCATTATAACATGCAGAGTTTTCTTTCGAATTGTACGAAACTTACAGAATACATTGTATTACGGGATATATGAGAATTTATAGCAAATAATATTTTGCTGCGCATACGCGAAATGTAGTCCTATATACTCTCAACAGATGGCTCCATCAAAAGCTACTCTAAATAAAACATAAGAAAGGCTCAGTTCGGGTCCGAGCAGTAAATGTTTCGTGAAAATGTCGGGATAAAATCGTAAAACAAGTATTTCGTATTAAATTTAATTCTCAATCTCTTTAATACATATTTACTCAGAGTCGCACAATGGTTACAGAATAGATAAATCGCAAGTTTATCGCATGTAGAAAAGGTATCTGGTAGCCAAGTAATGTAGAGCTGAAAGTCTAAGTCTAAATTTTAATACAGTCCCCCGGTCTTGCCAGTCATATTTAGTACAGTATTTGGTTCTCCTTTGAGGCTACAACTGGCTCTTGTCTTGATTTGATCCTTCTTTAAAGTTGTCTCATTCAATATTGCGGAAATTCCCTATTCGAAAACTCCTGGTGGAAAGCAACATCTAATAAGGAGATTTCTTGGAAAAGGCATCTGGAATATTGCAGTCTAATTCAAAGGATGGTGCAACAAGTGAAAATGAAGAAGTTAAACAAATTACATTAAAAGCAAGCTACGTTTTGAAAAACACTTTCTGAATGAAGATCTTTTCTCGAAAGGAAGCACAAAATTTAAGTGAGTAGCTGATAAAAATGCTGTAGCATTTATGAATAATTTTCAATTGAAGGCAAATATTCTAAATAAGGATATTTTTTAAACAAAAATATAGAAATCAGTATGATCGCCAAGAATAATCAGAGAATGCAGATTTGATTTGGAAAAATGAAAATCCCCTCGGTAACGAAGAATACTTATTTAATGCATATTACTACGTTAAACTTTTAGTGAAACTTATTTTCATAAATATATTTATTTTAATAATGAAAATGTTATATGATTTATTAAAACGTTTGAACCTAACACGCCTTTTCAGTAATCATTTTGTATTTCGCATGATGCGAATTTACATAACACATCTTTTTTGGGTCCGTGTTATACGAACGTCTGCTGTAATACGTATTATTACATTAAAATTATTATATTATAGGTACAGATTATTACATGTTTTTTCATCAGTGAATGAAATCAAAGAAAAATATAGTTATTAATTTTTTACCCATTTGGGGGAAATTCTTTCGAAAAAGATATCTCTCTTTATAATAAAAATATAATGACACATTTTTAAAGATATAAATCTTTCTAACATAATGGCTTTCTTGTACTATTTCTTTGTTTCCTATAACAAATCAGTTAGGTGAACGCCTTTACACATTCCTGAATCAAAATGCATCCGATTGATTAAGGTACAGAGCTGACGATATCTCGCCAAATGTGGTGGGTCTTTTGTCCTTAGCTCGTCAGTAACATGTAATCCAAGGGACAAGTTAGGACTGCGTCATAAATTAAGCTGGTGGTCGTAGCAAAGGGCCTCGAGTAATGAGCGAAGACGGCTCGCGTACTTTCTTTATTGATTGGGTCATTATAGTAGGGACTCTAGGATATGCTTGGGACAGGGATTTTATGTCCCTTTCCCCTCTTTTATCCTCAGGGAATCGTGGTGGACGCGAGGACACTCTCCAGAAAGAGGAAACTTTATGGTCCGAAATTCGCTGAGAAAATTTCCTTTCGACAAAGATGGGATTCATGAGGATTAATTAAGCGGAAAATTTTCTTCCTTTTTTTCCTTCTACAGAAATTACCAGCATCAATAACCTGAAAAAATCAGTATTGCTTTTTATGTCGATTTTTTAAAATTCGTAACTCAGAAAGGAATTAACTAGATGTCTTCTTTTGTTGATATGTGTGGAAATAGCTATTATGTTTTTAAATTTTATTTCTACGCAAAGAATAAATGAAATATTATCGATAGTAATATTTTACTGAAATATATTAATAATATATAGTTAAAAAGTTTAAAAAAAAAAAAAGATTCTGTTGTTCGTTTTTTGTTTCTGCAGAGCTCTCAGAATCAAATGATTTAAACGCAAAATCAAAAGAAGTTCGATCCGAACAGAATTTTTGTAATTATTTGATTTCTGTTTCGAAATGACCTGCTTTGAAATGGAGGAAAAGTAACTTTTTCACATTTTAAATAACTTTTAAAAACTATTAAAAAATCATTACTTTTTCATAATTAGCAAATCATGAAATAAAATTACCTTGAAAATCGAACCCAAACATGTTTGAATTCTATTAAACTTTCGACATGGGTTCTTGATTGGTTACACAAAATGGTGACACCCATTGAGGAAAGGAAGCATTTATATAGATTATGGACATGGTTATTCCAGAATTATTTCAATATTCTCCTCTTACATTCAAACAGACAATATTGCCACGTGAATAAACAATGCGAAGAGCATGAATGAACATGCGCATATTTTAGTAGTTGTAGTGCCAGTTAAAAAATTAGTGTTAGATGTTTAAATTTATTATGATTGAATTGCCCCGATGTTCGATAAGTGTGTGTGTGAACATAAAATGTGTCAATGAACTGTTATAAATATTTTAATAACTAATTATATTAATTGGCAAATACTTCAGAATAAACTGCATTTCCGGTCTTCCATCGTCCGGAGTACCATCTTCTATCTAAATATACCCCATAAAGTGCATTTTCGTCGACGCAACAAAAAACTTTAGTTTGTCTTCAAAGTTCACACAACGTATCAAACGCATTCTATTTTTTACGGCGGTGATGATGATCTACATAATCTAAAGACACCAAAAGCGTCTATGAAATGTCACACAGAGGAGTCAAAGAATGGTGCAAGGAAAGGCCTGTAGACTTTTTTTTATATTCTATTTCATTTCACATCCTTTTAACAGACCCCGACTTATATTTTAATGTTTCTCATTTTGCAACATCATCTTGCAATATGAGGCCAGTATTAATTTTGAAACCTACAAAATTTGTCCCGTGATGATAAACAGGCCTTTTATGGAATATTTGGAGATTATGAATGGAATATGCGAAGGGAATGGAGTCAATTCACATTATTACACAGTCGCATAATAAATAAAGTTGTGCAGTTCATCTACATTTTATATCAATATTTCCTATGCTGTCATATCTATCATATGCTATATTGTGATATCTAGTCTTTTCTCCTCCCCAAAATGTGCAGTGGGTATGAAAATTACCAAAATAATAAAGTTTTACCTGAACATGAATTTCTTTGGCATGTTATGGCTTGTCTCCGGAATTATACCTAACAAAAGTGAAGCTTCCGCGAATTGATGAAAAATAATCACAAAATTTTTAGATGCAGCAAATGTAACCAAAATTGCTCACCTATCTAGGGAGACAAATATGAACGGGTATGTAAGACAGCAACTATCTCAGTTTTTATCTCATTTTTTGTATAATAATGAATAAAAATAGTTTTACGAACAATAAATTTACTGGCTATTGGATATAGCTCTCTTATAGGAATTTTAAAACAAATATGCATGGATAGCGAAAATTTATTAGGAAGAATAGTAAAATTGATATGACTTAGCTTACTAATAAATGGCCTTAAAATTACAGTTACTATAATTTTGGTTGAATGATTTCTTACTTTCCATATCATATACAATATAAAGTGCTTCAGTTGTTTATTCTGTCCTAGACGTCTCAATAATCTTCAATTAAGATTGATAGAGGATAACAAAATTTCGCTTAGCTTTGATGAACAGAAAAAAAGATTGTATAAAAGAATGCCTTTAATAAAGACATAGGCAAGTTACCGCAAGCGGAACAAATGCGACCCCTTAAAGTTTTTTTATCCACAGATATTAAAATAATTGCATACAAATTTTATAATTATTAGAAATGCTATATCATGAGGAAAGAAGCTATATTCAAAACAAAATTTAGCTTTTTTAGAATGCAATCACGTTTTCATTCGTTGAATTATTTTTAAATAAGTTTTAAAATCTTGTGTTTTAGTCTTTATTGTGCTTTAAAATAAATTATATTTGCCCGACAAATTTTGAGCGGCATAATTAACACTTAACCATAATAAGTATTACTAGTAAATCCTTAATTACTCTAATGAATAGCCTGACATTTTCAATCAACGTGTAGTTCTGGAACTAAGAAAATAGATAATGACAATAAAAAACCAAGCATTTATAAGATATGAACCTAAAACAAATTTCGTGTAATAAATAGTCTCCCTTCATAAAATAAATGTTCACCTTATTTTATAAAGCACAGGAAAGCAAAGGAAAAGGTATAAATAAAAGCAAATAATTTATTTTATTCATAAAACATTATAGTATTAAAATGCGTGGTACTTTAATAACATTACTACCATGATTTAAATTTAGTATATGACAGATCGAACATAATCTTCTTCCCTAGAATTAATCGTTCAACGAAAAATCATGAAGAATATTCATTGAAGATTTCCTGGAAAACGCTAAAAATTAAATATTTGTATTCTCCCTAAACTTCAGCCGAACAAACCATTAAAAGTTTCTTCTCAGCATTACCTGCCGCTCAATTTTGAGCGGGAGAACTCCCGAAGAAAAATAAATTACTAAAAGAAAAGACAAAAATCATTTGAGCAGTTATGGATGAACAGCAAACCCATTGCATTGCCGAAAGGATGATAAATTTAAGAGACCGTTAACACACAATAAACCAAGAAATGCGAGATAAATAAACGTGTACGTGTTTCGAAATCCATTACTTTTTCATATCATTCATCTTTAATGTTCACGAAGAAGCTTGGGTTGAAAAAACCTTCCACCATAAAACGAAGAATGTTTTGCTTCGAATTATGAAGCTGAGATGAAAAATTTACGTGCACTTACTATTCTTTATATCTAGTAGTTGGCAAAGATTCCAAAGTGAATGCAGGAAACATATAATTTTATAAGCAGTTGCTAGCGAAATATATAGGTCATGTACATTATATAAGTCAGTATATCGCAAATTTAAAAGACTGATTAAAAGTTATATGGCAATGAATTATTTTCAGTGGATAATTTTTTTCGGTTTGCTCTTGAAGAACCTTTAGAGAGCTTTTGGTTTAAATCTGTTTTTAATTGAATTTTAATATAAAACTTACTTAAAAAATATGAATTTTAACTAGCAGAAAATTTTTGCCTTTCACACCTTTTACAATCCAACATTTATTTTTATTTAATATATTTAATAAGTAAAAATTTCGTCGAGAAATTGAAAGTTGAAATCAGGTCATCAGAAATAAAAAAAAAAATTCACCTATGAACTTATGGTCGGTAATGTCATCCAGTGGGGTTTAATATCCTTTAAGGTAATTCCAAATTCAAGATCGAATTGAGAAAATAAATCCATAAAAATATTATAACCTTTATTTCTGGACAAATTGCACATGTAAAGCAATAATAATTTTTGAAATTAAAGCCAGAAGCATTAATCGAATAAAGAATTTTTTTTCGAAATTTCCAGTCATATCCTGTATGAATTCTGTTGTCTATACAAACTTTCCTGTTAAGTCGTGATATATAAATATGTATCGAACACTGAGTCAATAAAAACATGCGGATCATTCGTGAATGAAATGTCTTTTATGTTTCGAATTATTTGAGACGAATATTGAATTAGTTTTTTCCAAGGTTTCTTATCATACAACATTTTGAGAATTATAAGAAATGTAATTGAATATTTCTTAAGCACATGGTACTACTAAAATACACTGCTTAAACATTATGTTGCGTAATTTATTTATAATTCATGATAATTTTTTCATTAACAGTTTAAGAAAATGGCTTATCCCACTTATCTCATATGCAGGCTGTCATTAAAATTCGTTGGCTACTAATGGTGCCGCACCAGAGAATGATTTTACGGTTTTTTGCCAAAAGAGCTTTGGTTTGATTTACTTGAACTTTTTAAGTAAATCAAGACTTTTAAATTAAAGGTGTTTTAGTAATTCACTGAGAAATGCAATACACTACAATGAAGAAGGAGTTAGTTCTTTCCAAATGGCACCATCTTTACCGAGTTTCGTAAAATTATTACATTTCTATGGCAAAGAAATTGATGATACAATTATATTAGGTTTTAAAAGTATACCTGTGTATACAATTTTTCCTGTTAAGTTGTAGTATATAAATATACATGTCAGCCAGTTCACGGAAAGTGAAAAGTTGTGTGTTGCAACAGAACAACCCTCAGATCGAATGATAGAGTTCTCACAACAACGTACTCTACATCTTTATAAAGTGTTTGTCACTCTGAATTCGTATATTATTTTTGTTTGTTTTCTTACACCTCATTTGCCATTCAGATTTGTCGATGTTATTTTATATCACCTTGATAATAAATAGTTTAGTAATTAAAGCAATCATGAATTATTTTATAAATCACTATTCATTCTAAAAAAAGTTACGTTTGAATTTATTGAATGTGTAAGAAACATTTTTAACTACAGCGCCTAACCATATACACTCAAAGCTCATAAGAATTCTATATAAAATAGCAGAATATAAAAATGTAAAATGTTTACTTTTTTCTGATTTAATAAATAGTTAGTTAATAAATTAATAAAATTATTTACAATTATTTCAAGTTAATATCCTTAATCGAGTCATGATTATTATTGAAATGAAGGTGGACTTCAAAACCTATACTATACATCACACATTAAAATAACTTCATACATTTTAAGCATATTAGTTGTCAAATATTTCAAAGAGAATGTGTTACACGCATAATTTTACAAAGATATTAGAGTGTTTCAAAAGAAATTTTGTTTCTTGCAATAAAATTTAATTACAGTAAACAAAAGAATAAAATATTTGTAAATGAAGGACAATTCATCATGACTTTTCTTGCAATCTTTCTGCCAGATGAAGGATCTCTTTGCTGTATCATTTTATTGGTTTGGAAGGAAAAAGGTCTAGACACCTTTTCCTCAAATCGGCAATATTCGAAAGCGCCTGCCACGAAAATATGATGAATTTAACATGTGATAATTGGAAAATGTGTCAGTTCGACAGAGCAAGAACTGGACATTATCGAGGATGCGGTAAAAATTCGACCTCTTCAAATCCCTCAAATTTGTGTTGGGGCATTTGATATGTGTTAAGTCTTACACTGTCTTGCGGAAAGAGGGCTCTTTCTCGATTGACAAAAGACGGATTATCATTTTCAAAGAAACATGCATCCTGTCTGGTAAAGTGAAGAGGATACATGTTGACCACATGGATAGGATGTCGAAATGGCTAAATTCCATTAAACACTGATCATGAATTTTTTTAAACCGACATTGTATTGCAACTGGATCGGTTGTTTGATCGACACCCAAACACTGTTTCAGTTTGTCAGGCCGTCGTGAGTATATGCACTTTTAAACACATATCACTACTCATTAGAAAAACCAAAGTGGATTTTCCAGAAGAATTTTGCAACTTTACTTTACGATTTGTTTTTTTGTGGGGTCAATTAATAAAGAACCACTCTAACCACCAATACATTTTCACAGCTTTATATAATGCTCGACATAGTGTCGTTGGGGCTTTCAAGCATTTCTAAAAGTTTTGGGGTGCTAGTAGTTTCAGTTGTTTCTCTGTTCTGTTTCAACTCTTCAAGATTCGTAACTGGTGCCCTACAACTTTTGAGTTTCATTTTAAGAGTTAGCTTACTTTCTTTAAATTATTCAATTTTGAGCTCTCCGCTCACTAAGCTTGTAATACCTTCAAATGTCAGAATTCTGCCAAAAGCTTCAGTGCCCTCAAAGTGTAACTTAAAAAGATGCCTTAGATGGATAAAATCACTTACAGATAACCACTAATCACTGGATCTTAAAATGAAGAAAAGGAGCAGTGGGTGTAAAGAGGTAAAGTTTCGGCTTCGGGGCCGGAGGTTTCCTGATTCGAAACAGGATTCCACTGAAGGTCCGTCGTGTATGTAGGCATAGAGCATGCTAAATCTGACGTCGTATTTGAAACATCCTCCCGCTGATAGTCTGGAGACTAAACAACCAGAAGAGAAGTCCGTTCTGCCTTGGCATGCGGATTAAATTCATGAACATTCGAGCACAACTGCTTTAACAAAATGAAACGGTCGGAAATGGTGGAGCCACCTCCGACGAATTACAACCTTCACCCCTATCAATCAACTCCAACCTCTGCAAGACGACCAACTGGTTTCAATCATTAACAGTCCTAAAAATGGAGAAATGTGACTAATTAAACAAACTGACAACCAAGGTTCACGGACTAAAGCCAAAATATAATATAACACAAAATTCCTGTGATTTTAGTCTCTTAGCCACAAATAATTAGATTTACCAATAAATTGATAAGCAAAAATTACATATTTTGAAACATATACACAAAATTATTCACAAGAACACCACACTACCCAAATCGAGCCCCGAAAGTCCCGGTCCTCTGTCTATATAATCTCAGTGACCTTTAAACCTACTTATTCACACGTTTGTCAATTTAAACATTATCCTTTACTCATTATATCAAAAAAAATTTAAAACTTCTATATAAATCATGAATATTACATTTCCATTTAGCAAAAATATCCTTCAAGAGGACACTGACTAACAATTGATCATTATTATACAGATGAATCATTTTTCGTTCAAAGCAAATGCAGAATTTAAAAAGTTAAAACACAAACCTGTAAAAACGATAATTAACTTGTTCTGAGACTTTTTCGAATAAAGTTTTACCTATAATTACCAGGACTTTTTCAGCTTTCTCATTATGTATCAATTCTAAGATACCAAGTGTTGCAAAGTTTTCCGCGGAAAATTCCTTTCTAATTTCAACAAAATTAGGAGAAACATATATATAATGTGTTACAGTTCCCAAATTCAAATCCACAATCACATTCTGCCATCTTTCCAAAGAATCTAGACTGGTGTTCCGGAAACACCAAAATTTGATTAATATAAAAATTCCCTAGACATCCGTCTTCACGATTATTCCATTCTTCAGTTTCTGGAATGTGCCCAAACAGGAACCTAGATTTTAAAGTTGTCTCCCAACGGTTCTGCCATTCATACCTTAATAAGATTCTTCTTTTGAATCGTTCTTCTTAAACCTCATTATAGAAGGTTAAATATTAAAATCTATTTCTTCTCTATCAATTGAACTTTTGGATAGACGATCGGCTTCCTCGTTCCCACCCCAGGTCGCACAACATGTTGTCCGATATTGTACAACATTGCTCGATATTATATAATATTATACGATATTATACAATATTGCGAATATTGTTCAATATCGTACAATATTGTACAGTATCTTTCTGCTACTACCCAACACATTTTTATGTTCAAATTTTCTTTAAGTAGGATCTTTATTTTTTTATAATGCTTAACTCATTTTTCTTCGACTCCAGCGCCATAAGTACCGACCTGGAGTCAGTAAATATATATATATATATATTTACTGATTATTATTTATTATATATATATATCTTCTAACATTTCTGCAGCTTTTCTAACCGATTTAAGAATAGCCACTGCCTCCACAATTAAAACGGTGGCTTCATCGTTAATGCGAGTCTGAAAAATCCAGACCACTTTATCCTCTTCATCTTAGCATATTGTGTCACATGCTACCCTGTCTCTCATTTTTGATCCGTCAGTGAACACTTTATATGATTACGATAGTTTGGAGAGGAAGTGACAGCTCAGGTGTCGTCCGCTTCATCTTCCACGGTCAAATTATGATGTTGGTCCCAGAAGAGACCTCGCGTTGTTTCCAAACGGGACAGTAATACAATTATAATGAAAGGAACTAGCCTGGATGTCTTTAGATTATAGTATTATATGGGAAGTTAGGGCAAGATGGCGATGTTAAATTTAACCATGTTTAATAAATTCAGTTTTTGAGGTAATGTTTTCTTTGAATATATTATTAGATTGACTTTTTGTTGTGATGTACTTAAATTGAGAAATTTTTATTTTAGTATTATCAAAGTTATTTTTCCATTTAAAATAAGGAAAGCAAAAGAGCCAACTTGCCCCGGTACGGGGGAAGACAAAAATTATGACTAAAATTCAATATATTTTTATTTTTAGAAAATTTCGTGCAGAACTCTCATTAATTAAACGTTTTAAAGTTATTTTTTCTTGATTAGCATGTCATGAAATGGTCATTTTAGTTGAAGTTTCAGCTCATAGAAAATTAATATGATTCAAAACTAGTATTTTTCATTTACAAAAATTAGACACTAATTTCCCTCATTCAGAATCTGAGTAGCCCTCTGGCCACCATGCAGCATTTGCAACACTTTATTTAATCTTCTGATGGAGGGTCAACATATATCTTATATCACGAAAGGCATTTATTATAATTTCTTCGGAAGTTTGAACTGATGTCATGAGTGTCAGAAGTACGGGCTTCGTAAAGGATTCAAACTTCAATTTTCTTGTAATAACTCCTTTCATGCTCCTAATCTCTTGTCTTTGTTGCTTTAAACGTTCCTCTTCCACCTTCTGTGTGTCTTTCTGAATCAACATCCCTTTTATCGGTAACCTTATTAAAATACTTCCTGTAGGTCTCACGCCTTGCAACATGTGATGGGAGAGATAATGGATCAAGTAGCTCAAGAAGATTATACAAAAGAACTACAAACATATTCATATTCTTTAAAAAGAACACTGTGAAAAGCACTTGGGGCAAGATGATGAGGTCGTCAATTTGCCCCTGACAACTTGCCCTCATCGGCAATGTAAAATGACTTTGATTTTTAGTGGGATTAACAAGAATTAAATAAAACTTCTAGTGATTTTGAAAAGCGTTCTGTCTAAGGTAGCCATTCATAGCAAATAATAAACAGATATCTTATCCTACAGTCCTCTAGATCTTCAAATCATGTACCTCTAGTCATGCAAATTACAACACTTCAGCAGAAAAAAACACGAAAACCATATGTCACACAAAAAATGGCGCCATTGGCTTCACTAGGGGATTTTTTAGTACACAAAAGTGAAGAGGGCTGGTAGTATCAGTAAGGTGGCGTTACATAGTAGTATGAACTCAAAATAAGCTATTCGCCATCTTGCCTAATTTCCCCTAACTTTTTATATAACAATTTGAATTCAACAATAATTATGGGAAAGCACCACATAAAGCTTTGATAAACAAATAGTCAATAAATGCAAAAATATTTTTAATACTCCTCAGTATTTGCCACATGTTCTGAGTGATTTCTCTTTCCATAAATTTGAATATGATTACAAATTCTACAACAGTATTTGATCTTTCAAAGAATTTATTCTTTATCATCTCGAAGGACCTATCTACTTGTTAAGAAATTTAATAAAACATTTTTGTTCTTTCAACATTTTGAGTCCATTTTGAAGTTACTACGACAAAATGAGTCATGATTCAGTGGAATATTGCTATGCCTATATACAAATTATTTTAAACTTTAAGAGGAATCATACAAAATAACATTGAATTTCCCCCGGAAATATCCTTTACAAATTTTACAACCATATTTCTTCTTCCGAAGAATTCATTTTCATTATTAGCTCGAAGGCACTATTTACTTTTTAAAGAAATTTAATAGAAACATTTTCTGTCTTTCAACTTTTTGAGTACATTTTGAAGTTCACTATCACCAAATGTTTCATGCTTCTGTGAAAAATTACTATACCTCTCTTAAAATTCTTTAAAACTTTAAGAGGAACAATACACAAAACAATATTAACTTACCCCCTGAAATATCCTGTACTTAGAAAATTCTTATTGGAAAATATTTAAAAACTTATTTCAATTTTCGGTTCCCAGCATTTTATTATCCATATCAGAACAAAATTTCAACCTTTACAGTAATCTTTGTTAAATTGCTCTCCTATTCCCATGAATTCGAGGGATTTTAAATAAGATAATTTCTCATATGCATTTAACTATTTTTAAGCGTAAAAACTTATTTTTGTAATTACAAAAGTCATCTTTTCTCTTCTCTGCTCGGTTTCAACTACTTCATTCGATTGTATTGTCATTATTTCTATATGTATGCCTAAAATTTATTTTCTACTTTAATTTAACTTATCTTGTCTCCTGAATTTAAAAATGGAAATATCTCATCAATTTTTCACTCTTTTCCTGATTTGCTATGGCTTTGAAATTTTGTGCAATTGTGTTTTTCCGCTGGCCATACGCAATATTATTGTTTGTGGGGCTTAATTATCAGCTAATCAACTAATGTAATTAAATATCGATTATGTACAAATGGCTTTACCTGTTGTAAATTTGAGGAATTATTGATTTCAAGATTTCATAATATGTATAATGAATTATCAATTGGGGATTAAATATTAGAAAATAATTAAAATAAAAAATGTACATTTTAATACACTAATAAAAGTTTCACAAGTTTCTGATAAAATATGATTTTATTTATTTTTGTTGCCCAAATAGAATATGTTCCATTGGAGACAAATAACAAATTTCAGCTCAGATTTTTATATTTTACCAAAAAGTGCAAGGCTTAGATTAATGCACATACATTTTTCAATAGAAAATACTTGTATATATGAGTGAAAATTCAAAGTGGTTACTTTTTCAAAAATCTGTATACCTTCCTTCGATGAATTCACAAGTGAATGTAGTCAATCAAATATTACGAGTATTATACATTATCAAAACTTTTAAATAAGTTTAGTATCCTTGATGATGCTTTAGTATATAATCCTACAAATATTCTTTTCTCGACTAACTTAAATACAAGTAGTTTTGTAACATATTCTCTAAGCTTGACTAATTTAAATGAGAAAGGGTTTGAGATTCCTGGAGCCCCGTTATCTCGAAGTATGAAGGAACATCCATAGAGTAATTTGAAACAGCTATGTATGAAGCCAGCGTACTCGTTCTTCTCACGCGTTTAAATTCTTCATAAAGTGAAGAAAATCTTCCCTTTGACAGATTGGGAAAAAATTTCACATATATCTTGAGTTCAGATAACATATCAAATTTCATTTTTTCAAGCTTGTTACATTTTTTATTTATCTCTTTCACATGCACACGAGTACATAATCAGACTGACAATCAGTCACTTGACGGAAATGATAAAAGGTAGGCCAGTCAAAGGTGGGCAGTGTTTCTATGGTAGACCACCCTCCAAAAGTAGAACTAATTTCAATTTTAATCTCAAAATGGCGCTACTGCTTTGCAAATCATGTATCTGCAGTGCACGTGGCTGAATTTGAAGAGATAACCTTGTTCGGCCGCCATTGTCACTTTTGAGGAGTAGTCGTTTTAATTTCCATGTAAGAAGATGTTTTAATTTAAATGTGTTTAAATTCTTAGAACTTGGAGTTCTGAAAGCTTATTTCTTTCTCTTTAACCAAAATTACTTCAATTCTAATAATTATATCATATTAATAGTTTTACGTCGTGTAAATGGCGACCATATGCATGTTCCCAAGGTGTATCGACACCCGTGTAATTTTCAAAATTTCTACTTAAATACCTGAAAAACCTATTACCATTTATCGCTAAATTTATAAAAAAGTTATATTTTATGTTTCATTATTAAATGGTAGTTATAGTTTTATTTGTATATCAGAAAAATCTCACGAAATATAAAAGAAACTTTTGTTACTTCTTTGCCTTGTAATTTTTTCCTTGTAATTAAATACTTACTTTTAATTGAACATACTCTTCTAGAAGTAAAAATAATTTTCTGGTTATTTTTCACATTTTACAAGTGAAAAAATGATAAATATTTTAGTGTATAAATAATAATAAAATATTTTAATATAATAAAATAAATAATAATAATCAATGTATGGGCCACCTTTGGAACACTATGCGCCAAAGGTGTACCACAAGCAACAATTTTTTAAATTTTATTATAAAAATAATTAACATTCATTTTACAAAGAGAAGTATACTTGATATGTGTGAGACAAAAGTGTAAAATTTTACAAAAAAAATTCAGCCTCTAACACCTTACCCGAAAATTATAAAAAAATTTCAAATCTTAACTATGGCCACCTTTGGTTCACCTGCCTTAATTCTCGATACAGATCTTCAATTCAGCTGATGAAACGAAATCCTTAATTTTATGCTATCTTGTTGCGTTTTCGATTCATCACGTTCCCTTGCATTTGGATGTACGAACGGATAGACTTGCCACTGATAGATTCCAACCAAAATTTTGTACATATCTACAGTTTTTATTATTTAAAAGAAAAGCACACTACAGTTAAAACTCCAGTTACAGAATGCAGGCACGAAATGAATAATAAACACAAGGAACAAAGGCTGTAATCAGTTTATTTACAGATATTAAAAGGCGTATTATAAAATCAAAATTTTATATAGAGAATATAAGTTCAAAACACTAAACCATAAAATATTTTACAAACGCAAAAATAATTTAAGACGAATTCACACAATCACAAAAACATTAAAAGACTCTAGGATTCTAAAAGTTGTATACTTTCATATTAATACCAACAAAAACACAGTAAGGATTTTTAAAAATTGAAAAATTGAATCCAAAAACCATTTCGAAAAACAAAGGAATTAAAAGTTAGATACACAAAAACACAAAATCCTTAAAAACACACTGCAAAGTTCACATAAAAAATTCATGCTTCTATCTCATAACAATTTTGAGTTATCGTGTTCACAAGCACAGAATGTTAGGTAGATAAAATGAGAAAAATTTGTTTTCCGGACTCAGCTAAATCTAAAACATAAAGATTTATCAAAGTCTCGAGATCGAATTTTAATTTTTCGAACAGTCGAATGCTTTCTTTATTTTTTTATTTTGTGCACGGAAAAGTAAAAAGGTTGAATTCATTTGGCTGCCCTTGAGGCAGATAAAAGATTTTTTTACTGTACTATTCAGAACGAAAATAAGAAAAATATCAAAATATGAAACATTATATTCCTTTTTTCCACATACCCGTTTTATGTAAGTCTGATAAAATACAAAAATAATATCATATTCATTGAATATTTGCTGCTGACATGCTTTAAAGACTGAATTGAGAATTCGAAATGAGTAGAAAATAAATTTTGGATTTTAACGCCTACCGATTTCTGATTTTGCTTTTATATGTTTGCTGTAAAAGTTTTTAAATTTCCAGATTTATAATTCCAGCTTCTCTAATATATTCACGAAAAATTCAAGGAAAATAAAAGCACTTTCTTTCAAAAATATGTATATATCGGTTCATAACTAAGCTTCTGCTTTCCATAAAATGTTTTACTGAAATTAAATGTTAAGAAAATATTTTTGAAAATTTTTTCTTGAAACCGGCGTTTGCAATTTTGATCTGTCAAAAAATGCAAAAAAAAACCCCGAAGAAGCGAGAACACATAAATTTCGAGAAAAAATATCACCAAATAAACAAACTTCGTGGAAAATTTTCACTATATGCATTTTTAGATGTAATAGTCCCTAAAATGAACAAAATCTTCTATAAAAATATGGTGCACATTTTTTTCAGAAAGTTCTGAAATAATATGTCGTTTCCAGTGGTTATGGAAATACATAAAATAGCTAAAAATATATACTAAAAATTCAAAAAAATTGCAAATGCAAAAAGGCATCACTCTAGGAATCCACAATGATACTAGTTGTTAATTCCTGATAGAGAAAGTATAAAATAAGAAATTATGCAATCTTCACAAAATTCGATATCGAATATTGATGAATCTTCTTGCTTTAGTAATCCCTGAATCTGAAAATAAAAAAGCTCTTTTTGAATTATTTCTGTCTGCCGGTTTGCCTGTTTCTGAACACAATAACTCGAAAATCAAATTAGTTGAAGGATGAAATTGGATATATGGTCTTAACACAAAATTTCTACATATCAAGCAAACTTTAGATTAAATCACTCAACTGAACATCTGTATGTGTGTTCTTGTGCATGTGATCACGAAAGGCCAAAAACGCAAAGAGCTGCATATATGAAATCCGGCATATGGTTTTTATCACCAAACTTTAATATTTGAATCAAATTTTGGATTAATATATGAGGCGTTGCGGATAAGAAGGGCGAACTCATCATCGGGTCAATTTATTTTCTTTCGCCATCCGAATCTAGACCCTTCAGAGAATCTACAGGTATATTTTTCATTTTGAGTTCGCCCTTCTTTCCCTCTCGAAATACACAGAGAATGATACCGAGCTGGCTGGAAACTGCCTTAAGAGGGCGGATACGAAAGGCGAAATCAACACCCCCGCTCATCCGCTGGATGATGCAATCCTTTATTTAATTGGCTTATGATGTCCCGTGCATTGTTTTTTAGCGTTATCGCAATCTTACTGTGTGAAGTGATGGGTACTGATGATAATGATGCATTTCCTGTATACTCTAGAAAACGAATGAAGAAGGAGAAAACTTGGAAGAAGGTGGAGAATGAATTCCGGCAGAAAAGAAAAGGGACTCTGGCGAAGAATACGTATCTAGACACATGAATGCAGTGGTACCAGCTCGTCAAATCGGTGAGCCATGTAGCTGTCAATGTTTCTCAAAAATGAACCAAGATAATGGTCAAGAGTTTTTTAATGCTTTTTGGGAACTTGGTAATTACGACCTACAAAATTCGTACTTATCAAAGTTGGTGATTAACAACGATATTAAAAGGTCCTATGTAAGGGGAAGACCAAGTCGTACTTTACGGCGTCTGTAGTTATAAAGAATGAGAAATACAGTGTGTTCCGTATAGCATTTTACAGTATGCATGGTGTATCAGAGAAACGAGTGCGTACTGCTATTAATAAAACTACTTCGACTGGAACTGGTATTTCTGACCAAAGTAGGGAATATTTAAATAAAATAAAAATTTTAATATACCACGTTTTTAAAACGGACTAAAAAGTATAAAATAATGTCTTTTAACCTCATACAGATTTATAACCCCATACAGATTTAAAACAAAAAACGTGGGGCGCATGCAATATTTAATAGTAAGGAGTAGCTGCCGTTGAGAAAACTCACAGAACAGTTCATATAATTTCAATTGCAATAAAATTGTTAGTGACTGAAATAAACTATTTTCTGCATCAATTATCTGTTGCATGCGCCCCACGTTTTTCGTTTTAAATCTGTATGGGGATATAAATCTGTATGAGGCTAAAAGACATTATTTTATACTTTTTAGTCCGTTTTAAAAACGTGGTATATTAAAATTTTTATTTTATTTAAATAATTATTTTCTGCTTTTTAGTCTTGTGTGTGTGAAATTTTGCAATCGATTTTAAACATCTTGATGAATTTATGACGGAGACATGTGGAACATTTCAGGTTTATTTCAGTTTCCTTCACCTGCTCATAAATAGAAAATTGTTATCCTACCCACCAATAACATATCTATCTGTTTAATTGTTATTTTCATGAAAAATAAAATAAAGAAGCAAGTAAAATTCATTTTATAAGATTATTATTTCAATATTAAAACCAAATTATTGCCACATCCTTCTTAGTTCCAATTTTAAATGTAGGACTCACTTATGGTGCTGGAGGTCCTAGTTGTCGCATTCTTTCCATCTCCTTCATTGCATCTTCATTGCACGGTGTCTTGCCAGTGAGTTTTGAGCAATCGAGCTCCTCTATTCGTAATCCATCCAACGATCGGACACGACTCAATGCGACATATGCCTGTCATTTAGCAAATAGTGCAGATCCGAGATATACAACAGCATGGTCCACTGTACATCCTTGCATTTTATGGACTGGGCAGGCCCAGTACAGTATTAGTGGGAGCTGTGTTCGCTCAATTGTTCCATAGTTTCGGAGTGCCGGAAACTGTATTGATTTTGGCTTGATCAAATGAATTCCATCTCTGCCAAAGTCGATACGAACAGATGGAATGTCGGTATCGTACATCTGATCACGACGAAATAAAGGCCAAACGATTTCAGTGATAGTGCCCATTGCGCCATTCACAAGTCCTTTCTCTATATTAATATTTGAGCGAAGCATTACTTTCGCTCCGTTGAAAATTTCCAACTCCTTTTGTAATCCTCCAGAATTGTTGATATCGCCTGACACAATGTTGTCCATATTTACATTGTCGGCATTTCTTGTAGCATTTACTAGCACATCTTGAGCCCGAATTCTGAAAATTCGCACTCCTTGGGCTCGATATTGTTCAAGGACGGCTGTGTTGTGTGCATCAACTTTTGCACGAGTTGGATATATGCGAATTACTCTATCCAAATCAAAATCGCCAGATGCCTCTGTCAATACTTTTGACATCAATAGAGCAAAATGTGTGGCCTTCAACTCACCGACGCGTAGAGCATTCAAAAGCTCGGCAAATGTTGTGCCACCTTGTTGTCGCATGTTCTCCGTTAATTCCACAAGGCTTAGGAGTCTCCACAAATGAGTTGCCGGAATAAATCTTTCCGGCTGGTGGAATGCCTGAGCTCCTCGGATAGGTGGCAACTGAAACAAATCTCCAAAAACCATTATGTTGATGCCACCGAATGGTTCATTTTCCTTCTTTTTCAGTTGTCGCAATCTAGAATCGATCATGCACAACATTTCGTATGGAACCATGGAAATCTCATCGATGAACAGGAATTCGATGTCCTTCCACTGATTTCGCCAGACCTTCAAATAGTTACCAGTGAGTGGTGATAAATTTCCTACCATTTTTCCGTCTTTCTCAACTGGTAATTTAAATAATGTGTGCAGCGTTGTTCCGCCAACAAGTCGTGCCGCTACACCAGTCAATGCGCCAACTTTAACTGCTTTCTTTCCATAGCAGCGATTGACCTGTTCTTTTAGTGCATTGAAAGTGAATGTTTTGCCAACTCCAGCACCTCCGGTGACATACATTCTGATGCGACTCGGACTTCCAGTCATTTGTTCCTGGATACTGCGAGTAATAGTGTTGAATAATTCTCGTTGTCGTAAATTCATTGAAGCACACACATTCTGGAACTGCTCATTTGTCATCACCTGTTCGGTAACTTCATCTTCAAGTTCTGCCTCAAAAATTTCTTCTGGATTTTCATGAAGATTGAAAGCATGTGCTTGATTGAATGCAGTTTCAAGTTGTCTGTCTCTTGCACGATGTATTTCGAGGTATGCATTTGTTTTCCTCAATTGCTCTTCTCGAGCAAGAAAAGCCTCGCGTGCATTGTTATGCTCGTCAATTAATTCATCTTCCAAGTAAAATGGAACATATTGTACGAGAAGGCTATAGAAATAATTTTCTGGATCCGTTTGCATTTGAAAGAATGGCACTCGTACAACAGCTGGAACATTTCTAATTACCATTTTAGTGTTATTTGTCAGCTTGATGAATCTTCGTCTTTTTGGTTGCTCTTCCGTTTCTGCATCAACGCTTTCTTCACTATCTTCCGCTTTCTTTGAATAAAATGGCTCAAAATTCATCGCAAATTCAAGTAGGCACATATTTTGAAAATCATAACTCTGCTCTTGTTGTCTTGGACGATTTGCATATCGCTCAAATATGTTCGAGCAAAGTCCAACTGCTTTATTATTCTCAAATCTCAGTACTTGATATCGTTGATCGGGCTTTCTGGAATTCAAGAACACACACTTTCTTGAACTTGAACGAAGTGGTAGGTGGCAGAGTCGATAAACACATTCTGATTCAGAAACTTGTCGCTCTTTCAAAATCCGCATACAAGATTTGAAGAGCTTTTTTGCGATATTAGTTTCATCGCGACGAATTTGACGAATGGCTTCAGCTACACCTTCGTTTACATTTGCTGGTTCCGTCTTTTAAATGTACTTGGCGATATAGTGGGCAATATATTCATTTGATCCGCGTGGTTGTATGTCCATATTGGCATTAAAGAACTTGAGAATTTATTGATTATAATTATTGACCCATTTTTCATTTGTTGTTCGTTTTAAAGTGCAGAATCGTCCTCCATTTCGAATGAACTCGTCTGAACTCGGCGGCGCAATGCGAGTTTTTTCGCATCGCTCGCGAGGAAAAGCAAATCGACATGTCTCAGAGTTGTTCTTGTGACATGTATGAGTATGGCGATGAATTTGGTTGCGTTTGACGAGTGCTCTTAAATCTGAGTCTTCTTCTTCGCTTGGCAAGCGGCATGAGATCACTTGGTCGATGTACGCAAGTCCTTCTGCAGTTTCAAAAGATGGAGCCTTATCAATCCAAACTACAAGGTGGACATGCGGACTTCCACGATTCTGAAACTCAATTCGTGTCCAAAAATGAATGACTTTTCCACCAAGAACATTGTCATTTCGTTTGATTAGTTTCATGAAAGCATCGACACAGCGGGAAAAATGTCGGCTCAACACAACAGGATATGATTCAATCAAACGCTGCACTTCATCAAGATTTAATTGGCTAGGATCTTCATCGGGTCTGCCATCTGCAATCAAAAAAGCTTTGCGCATGTGAAGCCAATTCAAATCGTTACAGCTCAAAGTTATAAACCAAGTTGGAGGACCAAGACAACGAATAAATGCAATCAATTCGTTGTGAGCTGTTCGCCAATATGATGCCGATCCTCTGAGATTCTTTAAATGTAAATGAAGGTCCTCGACAACACCTTCTTGTCCTTGTATAGCTCTGCCACATGCACTGATCGTCGACTGCACTCGAAGTTATTCAAACATCGAGAGTGCATAAAACAAATAGTCTGTTCTTTGAAAACGAGTATCCGAGCCTAGAATTCTCTGCTGGAAATAATCCAATGGCGTAATTTTAACCGAGCGCTCTTCGTTCAAGCCATTGTTGCCATATGGAAAGAGATGGAACCATGAAAATTCCTCTGCTTTCAACTCTCGATTCACATTCACAATATTGTCCTTAGTTTTGCGAACAATTTCGTTGATGTTTCTATTTTCCTCAAATTCATCATTAACATCTGGCTGCTCGTGATCAATTGGTGCCATTACAGATGTTTGCACAGGAACGAATTGCGATGCATTTTCTGGCACTTGTTCTGGTTCATTTTCGGTAGGAACTTCTTCATCTACCTGCATGGATGGATGTGCCTCTAAATATTGCTGCATTGGTAAAACTCCTTCTTTGACGATAACATTGATGGCATTAATTGAAAATTGTGTGCCGGCATTGGAATGCACAGTTCGGCGGATAGTACGAAGGAATTCGTCAATAGTATCGCATTCGATGACACAGGCTTTTCCATTTTGTGCTCCGCTTTTTCCCTTTGGTCCGCATGAATGGGAATCGGTGAAATAAAACTTGTTATCATAATACATGAGGCCATATGCACTGCCAGCTGCAATCAAAATTCCAACATTATGTTCGGCGATCAATAAGTTTATCGAAACACGAAGATTTAGGAAACTAATTCCATCGTTTTCCCTGTCGCATAAACTGCCACTGAAGGCGCCATTTAAATCGTCATATTCAATAACAAAGGCATTGTCAAACATCAGGATGTCGTGTCTTACAACATCAAGATTTCTGATCTCCAAATAACCGCGATTATCAATCGGAAAGGCGCTTGGTTGATTTCTTGTCTCCCAATCAATCCATTCGTAAAATCCATCACCTTCAATCATGTTTCGATTTAAAACATTTGTATCCCATTGGCTCGGTGGTAGAATGGCAGCGCGAATTAAATTTGCAACGACCATGGCGAAACATTGGTATCCAGCATGTCCGGATTGAAAAATTTGTTCATTTCTTTGATTCCAAGAAGCACGTACGATTCGCGATAAATCATTAATTCGCATGTAGGCACTGCGAGTTGGAGCATCAGTAGCTTTGTCATCAATTTCGTTTGGTCGTTGTTGCTGAGTCGGAATAACGCGGATGACATCCTGCGTATTTAATCGCGCAAATCGATTTACTCTTACATCCTTGTAGAGTGGATTATTTGCAATAAGGCAATCAAGTGCCTTGTAGACACGATCCGGTGAAATGTTATAATCTCTGGATACATTCAAGTTCTCCAGAGTTTCAGTCACTACAACAATTCCTACATCTGTGCTAGATCGAGGAAGCATTTCAGGCAGCTTTTCGCTGACTTCAAAGATATCGAGAGCAAATAATGTTGCATGTCCTTTGAAACCGTATTGACCAAATCTGCCTGGAAATTTGATCACTTTGACATACGGAATGATGCGCTGTAGAAAACGTCGTTCTGGTTCAGTTAGTGCTGCAATTTCACCGGAAATATCACCCGGAAGCAAGTTATTCCAATACGCCTTGGATGGAGCATGACTCTTTGAGCTCTTCAAGTGCGTATTGCATCTACGGCAAACAAGCAAATCTTTTTTGGCGGAAAGTTCCGGTGGCAAGTATGGCTCAGGCGAAGTCAACCGATATTTCACTACCTGATTAGGGTAGCATTTTTTCTGGCAGATATCACAGCACTTGTCGCAAAAAGTGTTTATCGTTGAGTGAAAATCTGCCTCATCAGATACTCGTTGAACATAGGCCTCACGTTGACGTCGTAGTCTTGCTTCCCGTTCCTGACTTGTCTCTCTAGCTCTTAATTCAGAGTGTCTCAATCTATCTGATTCCAGTCGAGAGATATGCACTTCGGTATTCTCAATCGCTCTTGTTTGAGCATGACAAAGTGCGTCAAAAGAAAGGCGAGAGATATGCTCATCGGCTGTTTCATTTGCTCTTGCTTGAGCATGACTAAGTGCGTCACTAGCAAGGCGAGAGATATGACCATCGGTTGTTTCTTGCTTGCCCTCTTGCTGACGCGCAGCCCTTAGCAGCGATGTATGGCTCTTGCTTGAGCATGACTAAGTGCGTCACTAGCAAGGCGAGAGATATGCTCATCGTCTGTTTCAGTTGCTCTTGCTTGAGCATGACTAAGTGCGTCACTAGCAAGGCGAGAGATATGCTCATCGGTTGTTATTTGCTCTTGTTGAGCATGACGAAGTGCATCACTAGCAAGGCGAGAGATATGCTCATCGTCTGTTCAGTTGCTCTGTTGAGCATTAGACGAGCGCGTCACTAGCAAGGCGATAGATATCTCATCCGCTGTTTCAGTTGCTCTTCTTGAGCATGACGAAGTGCGTCACTAGAAGGCGAGAGATATCCATCGGTTGTCCATTTGCTCTGATCAGCATGCTGCTGCGCGTCATTAGAAGTCGAAAGAATGTGCGTCCGCAGTCTCGATCAATCTTGCATGAGCCATCGTCCCTGCATTTGCACGTTCGGAGTCTGCTGCTCTTTCGGGAACTTCTTCAGCTCGCTTACGCCGTTGGCTAATCTTGCAGACTATCTCCTTCCGATTCCTGTGAAGCCTTCGTTTTTTGCTTCGCCTTCTAGGCGTCGCTTACGTTGGGTGGATGTCTCCTTGACATCTAGAAATCGTGCGTGTTCTGTGAGAACTTTAAAATGCCAAGTGTCTGTCCTTATTTGTATCGTTTTAAAGATTTGAAATCCTGCATTAGTGATGCTAGACGTTATTCAGAAGCCTACCTACGTGACACATAGACCTTCAAGAAAACAAATAACAAGCAACGCGCACATTTTGCTTCCCTCCCCTCTGTAATTCCACGGCAGCAAATGATAGTCTGGATAGTAACCTCCCCTCTAACTTCTCCACCCTTCGATATTCCCCACTCATCGTTGCAGAATTTCTTGAATCCACTCTACAAATTCAAGATCCCCCCTCCCAAGCAAAGAGAAAACCCTTTTGACTCTTCATCTTTCATCTAAGCAATCGCTATGTACGAGTGACGCGTGGACAGCGCCATCTATCGAAGCTCTGGGTCGGTACAACACAAAATATTAAATAAAAAGTTAACAGACAAACAAACAGACAAGAAAGCGAGTTAATATTGCATTGTCATCTAGTTCTGAGCTATGTTGAAAGTTTTAAGTCCCCAGCTCATTGGGAAGTTAGTTTAAAATCGATTGCAAAATTTGTACCGAACAGACAGACAGACAGATAGACAGACAGACAAGAAACCGAGTTGATAAAAACGTGGTAAAAAGGAATCAGTCCCTTAAGTAAGTACAAGATGACAAAAATTCTCTAAGTGGGACATCCCACTACGAAAATACCGTGAATACCTTTCCTGTTTTGTTCGCCCTTATGGAAAACTTTTCAAATGCGTTTTTCTGAAAACCACCATTTGTTGAGTTCGCCCTTCGTATCCGCAACGCCTCATATCAAAGGGGTGTCTGTCTGTTCATGTGCATATGGACGCGGTATCTGAGTATTACAATAGATTAAATTAATGAATATAAGTATGCTATCAGTGCACCACAGTTACAGATCTGTGCCACATTTTGAACTAAATCGGTCTGTTGGAAGACACTTTCACAAAATGCTTACTTGACCCTCTTCACCACACAATGAAATTGCACGATGTACGCCATCCTGTGGAAGTATACTAAAAAACCGAATGAAGAATACTCATCCTGGTTCAGCTAACCTACTTAAGCACTGCTTAACCCTCTCGCACTGAGCGAGGCCGTCCCGGCGGTATAAAATTTCCCCATAACAGCAATGAAGGCCGGTCTGAGGCGGTTGGTTTCTTTTGAGGGGAGGTTCTCAGATCGCTTAGGAGATAAGAGTGGTAGAGGGATCCAATTATTCTTACCAACCACAGCCCATTTCCCTGCACCTTTAGGCAAAGTTATAGCAGGGAGTGAGCTAAATGACCACCCATGTTGCGAGATTTCAATTCATGTCTCTTCCTCCTAAAAACTCACGGTCTTAAAGGGTTTTAGAAGAAAAAAGTCGTCTCGGGATTAAAGAGTTAAAGTTAATTATTTATTTTTTTAAATTTTCTGTGGAAATCACATTTTTATTAATGTATCTTTTGCTCTTCTGACTGGTAACATTTAAATTTTCCTTCAATTTTTGATGTAGATTTTGTCTCCATTTTCACCATGTCTATCTGTCTGATAGATTGTTCTCCTCCCGGAAAGTAAACCGGCACTCTAAACCCTTAAGGTTAAATCGGCTCTCCTGTGTACTGAGTGAATGAAAAAGCGTATCTATCAATACTACGTCGGGGTAACTGCAGGATGGAGTACCTCGCATGCCATATTTGTAGCTGTTCGTATGTAGTAGTAATAATGATTTAAGATGCTATACGGATATTAAACCAAATGTGATTTGAATATTTTGAAGAGCAGAGAAGCTAGATAGTAGTATGGATTTTAACGAGGTAGGAAGTAAGGTAGCAGGAGTGAGGATTTCCCTTTTAAAAAATCGCAGAAAGAATGCATACAAACGTAACAAATGTATACAAACGTTGGGGAAGAAATGCTACCTGGATGATGGAATTTTGTAAGAACCGTTGAGTGGTGAAGATGGTCGAATTAGAAGAGGACCATAGGACCTATCGCGATGTCTAAGTGGAACGAATTCGAATCAAATTCGTCTCTGTCAGAAATTATGTAGTAACATTTTGGGATTCGGCTCTATAACTATTTTCTCCTGTTTATTCATGCTCCTTAATCTTTTCAAGTTTATCACTTAATTCTATGCACCATTATAGCTGTATACCATTGTGATGTGAAACAATTGACTGGTGGTCCAAATGGAATACAGTGACATTAAGGGACGTGATCCATTTCTGTCTCGTTACTAATGATAATCAAACGCAGGCAAGAAGAAATTCCCATTAATGACTTTTGGTGAGTACTTTTGGATGTATACAAAGCGGGTCGCATCCAGGTATTATGGAACATATTACTGAGCATAGATAGATACATTAGATTGTTGATATGACCTTTAAATGAATGGATTGTTGGGGCTCCTATCAGCATAAAAGGGTGAGATCCATACCTTATAAATGCCAACGCTGTGACCATTTCAAACATCAGATCTAACACCGATTGAGACAGGCCAAAGTTGAAATGTAGCTTCGTTCAGAATGTAGCCTTGAATGTAATGGAATGTACCCTTTCCAGATCGACTGTTTTTGAAGTTACTGAACATATGCAATAATCGTGGGATGCGTTTCGACAAAGTGAACATACAGTTTTCATACACGCGATCGTACGAGAGCACCCGATACTTGCACATTTCGAATACACAAAGAAGTTGATGCTTGCAATGGCCTCCAAAATACAAACTCAGTAGCCGTTCCAGCAGATTTTATAAATGACTACGTGTATGCTTTTTCATTTAAGCTCTTGAAATTATGATCATTCTTACATTTCATTGAAATAAATGTGTTGTGACATTTCACCGACTTCGTGCAATATATTTTTCGTAGTAGGTTTCAGTCAGGGTAGAAAAGCAGTAATCTAAAATTTATTTATTATGTTACTACGGAATTCCTTGACCTCGACAGCCACTGAGCTACATATAAAGAATAATGCATTGCTTTTAATAAGAGATCAGTGGATAATATTATCATATATAGTTTCCTTCACATATAATTTAGGATTCGATCCTCCGTTTAAATAATTTGTTCGATAATATAATTATGCATTTAATTATTTATTAATGCATTCCAACCTCATCTTGAAGGCTGCTTCTTTAACTTTATTTCTACTTCTAAAAAGATAACAGATTGACTTTTAAATGAAAAGTTGAAAGAATTAAAAATGATTGTAATCCATATATGTGTGTTTTACAGAAACACACATTTGGAATAACGTGACTATAATGGGAAACATTACTGACAAATACTTTTTTAAAATATTACCCACATGATAACTCTATAAATGTAATTATTTTTAAAAATGAAAAATAATTATATCTTTATATTTTCTTAATCAAAATTCTTCCTACTATGAATTACAATGTATTAAGAACGTTTCCTCGAACTTCTGATTGATTTATCGAATACCTAAAGATTTTCTAAAAACTATTAGTTTGTTTCATATCAAACACAAAGTTTATATAAACAAAACATTTTTATATATTATTAGTTTTCTGAAAACTTCATGCCTCTAGGACACACTCTGCTGAGAAAGAAGACCAAAAATATTTCCTATTATCTCAGCAAGAAATCAAGCAGAAAAACTACAGGCGCGAAAAATCAAATCTTTTAGGTGTGATAGGAAAGGAAAGAATGATGAAAAAAAGTTTAGCTGAAAGTGTAATAAAATACGAGGTTGAACATAAAATCATAAATAAAAGAACTCTAGAGATTTATTGCATTTCAGTAAAGATCAGAATTCTTGAGGCACCAACTAATAATTTTTATGCAGTGAAGCTTAAGTTGATTTATGGTTTTTTTTCAGTCTTTCACACTTCATTTTTTGTCTATATCAATAGATAAATAACTTCCCTTTCAGAGAAATAAAGGATTAAGTCCAAAACTCAAGTTCTTCTTTAAAGTGCTTGGTCTTTTAAAGAAGTATTATATTTTAGGAGACAGATAGTGTTTCTTAAGCTGTCTCGTATTCAAATCCTTCTCAACCTAAAAAACCGTATAGTATTAGTCATAAGAAACTATAAGGAAAAGGAAAATAATACTACATACATGTTGAATCGTGGAATAAATGGAAATGTAAGCTATAAACATAATTCTTATCTGAACATATAAATCTCTTTCAGATGGTACACAAATTTTCATTTTAAAAGATGTGAATGTTGAAACACATTTAAATTGGCAAACTTTGATTCTCTTGATTCTTCCTTGAACGCATTGTTGCGTTTTAAGCATGTATCACACGGACAGCTATCGTGCTCTGTTACCGTGAGCATGTAGACAATGCCACTCAGCAAAAAAAATTGTAGCACGTGACCGGTCAGACAAGATGACAGAAATCGTGGGCTGTATTCAACCGGCTTCAAAATGCACACGATGGTGCCGGAAAATCATCATCAGCGAAAATTCAAACCAATCGGGTGTGACTTTTACGGTGACGTAGTTCGCAAGCAAATCAAGTCCACGATTTCCGTCATCTTGTCTGACCGGTCACGTGCTACAAACTTTTTTGGTGAGTGACATTGCGCTCGTGCTCAAGATAACAGAACACGATAGCTGTCAGTGTGATATATGTTTTAAAGAAAATTTATTTTATTCAGTCAGCTTAAATTGAATTAAACTAGTTTTCATCAGATTTTCTGTTAATTTTCAACGATATATATTTCAATGAAATGCAGAGGTTTTTGTTGAAATTTTCTTAAATTTAACATTTTGTGAATGCATTGTAACTAATTAGGAGCGTTTTCCCACCACCAACTGAAAACACAGAATTAAAGCTGCAAGGTTGACGCTTATCTGAGAGTCCTTATTTGTTTTCGTTACAGAAGTTTTGTTAGAGCATTCCAGTGCTACTCCAATTTACAGAAATATTCTAAGTATTTGAAAGCCCTTGGCTTCAGGATGAAATCTCCAAACATTGTTTCAAGCAAATGAACTAGGCGTAGAAACAGAGAAGTGCTTTCTCACTTGCCATTTCGTTAAAATATGGTGTCTGTTGCCCATTTCGATCACCCATGATGATAGTTTATTCTTGTTTTCCCTCTTTAACCCATTAACGCCCAGCGTCCTCATTTGAGGACAGTGAATAAAACAGTGTGTAAAACCATTTTTAGTTTCTTCAAAAGGTTTTTTTTACTTTTAACAATGATAGATTACATTACGTTGAACATTCCTACAAATTTCCATGCAGCTGCTACTGTTTATAATTTCTTGATTTGCATTGTCGTTTTGCGATTTTTCAAGCCTCGCAAATGCATTTAATTTTAGCGCAATTGCATCAACTGAGAACAAGAATATTAATTAAATCTATTATAATACTTTATTTGAGAGTACTATAATAATATATGATAGTAAATTATTTTGCAATTTTGAAATTTTCCTTCTCAAAAATGATGTTATAAAATGCTGTCCTCAATTGAGGACCCTGGGCATTTCAGATAACTTTTATTCAAATTTTAAGAGTCATCCATTTCTTCGCATTTTGTGCGCATTGATTGAATAAAAAACTCTTTCAACTTTTTCAAAGAAAATATTCATATTTTATCTGAGTTTTAGGAAAATATAGTGTAATATCAATGCCTCGTAAGTTTTTAGGAATAATGAAGCTCGAGAAAATTTGTTTTTAGAACAAATTGAAACAAATATTATTGCAATTTCAACGGGTGTTGACGAGTTAACCTATAAAAAAGATCTTGATAATGAACGTGCAATTATACCTGCAATGTCTGATATAGCAGGTACAGCTGAAATCGAAATTTCAGATAGAATAATGAATACTATCGATTTTGATCAAGATTATGCAGAACCAGCTCCTTCAGAAATGAATGGAAACGGAAAATGACAAAAATAAATTGGTCAAAAGTTGATCCTGAATCTGTAAAATTCAATGAAGAAATAAGGATAAATAAAATTTCTTAAGTTTCAGAAACAGAAATGATTGAAAATTTTTTTGCTCATTTATATGATCTTATTCTAAATGACAAACTTAGATATGATGCTGAAGTGAAAAATACTTCATATTATACTTCATCTAAGGATGATAAGGATATTTAAGTATTTAAATGTATTTAATGAATGTTAGGCATTTTTAAGCATTTTATTTATATATCGTATACTTCGATTCATTAACTTTTTTTAAAATTTGTCCAGGTTATCTAAGTTTTCATTAGCAAAAAATAAAAATTTTAACTCTAAAAATACAAATTTTAGTCTATATTTTTGATTAATATTAAAAAATAAAATAATTTAAATCATACTTATCAAACAATTTAATAAAATACTTTACCTACGCCTTTATTGCATTTTTATATGTTGTATCAAAGCTTATGGCCTTCCCTAACAAGACTAACTTTTTATCACTGGAACGTCCAGCATCTTCAAATGAGGACGGGCTGTAATTTCAAAACTACCAAAACAATTGCTTGAATTTCACATTTTTTACTCTAAGTTGTTCATAATAACTTAAATTTGAGACATTTATCAAAATATATTCAGGCATACTTAATTCGAGCGTTAACGGGTTAACATAAGCCTAGCGATAACGAAGGGTCTAGGATACTGTAGAATAATGTATAAAAACTATTTATAAAGTTATTAGAAAATGTCCAGCTTAATTCCGGTCAAGGAGACATAAGTTTTATTTTTTTTATTTTTTTAAAAATAAACCTAAAAAAATCGGCAAAAAATATTTTTGTTAAACTTTTTTTATAGAAATATTAAAGTTTTTAAAATATCAAAAAATAAAAATAACTTTTTACTTCCTTCTATTACCTCAAAAATATGTCGATGAAAAAATTTAAAAAATTCAAAATAATGACACTTTGATTTCAAAATCTGGCTAACTGGTGTTATATATCTGTTTAAAACGAACTGTTTAGGAGTTTTATAATACCTTATAGACTTCATAGAAAAATTGAAAAAGAAACAATTGAATGTATTCGACTCATCCACGGAAGTGAAATGTAACTGTCCTATAAATAAGACGCTGGGCGTTAACGGGTTAATGTTATAATTAATTTTATGCAATAGTTGTCACAAATACAGTATATTTGGTCACTTTTACATCAGTACTTATAAAAAGAAACGTTGGTGTGTGGCTGTGCATGTGTGTGCGTGTGAGTGTGCGATGTCCAAACGAATATATCGCCCTTACAGTCATGAAATTTGCCACACAGGTAGTCTCAATAGTGACTCAATGCACCTCTTAGCACAAATTTTAAAATAGTTTTACTTAATATTTTGTGTTGTTCTGAGTGATTTTCCGCATTAATTTCTCAATAGCATGATTTTGGAAATGTGTACAAAAACAATACATGCACCATCGGAAAGAGCAGACAATTTTCTTTGTAATGAAATTGTCTTTGGATTTCGAACATAATTTACTGAGTTTTGAGAAATTTTTAAAAAATTGTCGGTCAACCCTAAAAAATTTTATTTTGAATTTCAATTTCTTGCATCCGTCGTTCTAATTTTGTAATCAATTTGAAATTTTTTGAAGTAATAAATATATCGTTTCTCCGTGATTTAAACAAAAACGGTTAAAATTGAACATTTGGTTGAATTTTAATTAATTTTTTCTGAAGTGTTAAAAATTTTTGCTTCAAAATTCGTTTCTTGCAATCATGGTCGCGTGACGTATTTTCCCAACATGAATTTCGTTGAAACCACATGACATCACAATTCCTTTGCTTAACGTCGCGTCGACAGATCATTCTTTTAATTTGTATGTTTTTATACTTTTTGATAGTCGAGCATATGGTTGGTATCTTTAGTTACAGGAGACTGAAAAACTAAAATACCACTTTAAGGATCTATTTACATAATGTGGCTTCAAAGTTTAAACCTGAAGTGGAAGATTTCATCTCCTTTTTTTTTTTTTTCTTCTTCTCTGATTCATTTTGGATATATTTAAATACCATAGAAATTATGTTTGTCTGTATCTTTCGAGGATAATTTTTCCATTTGAAATCGGTTTAAATTTCATTCGGTTTTCATTCTTTAGCATTTTACCTTGTTTATAGGAATCAATCTTTTAAATTCTAAATTTGTTTTATCGAAAATATCGGTTTATTTGTTACTCTGTACTGTTTTCCTACAGTTCAAATGTCATTATTGAGAAGAAAAATAAGCGGAACAATCAATAATTTGTATCTTTTGTTTCGATTTTTTTTTTCAAAAATTTTTTGTGTCATTGTGGGCTATTTTTGTTTTCATTTTGTTGAAGTCCTGATTCCACGGTCAACGCCATGCACTTACTTCTAGTCATATATATATGTTTAAATTATTTTGATCGGACATATAAGCAAGTAATACAAAAAGAAAGGGTGTGTCGGTTAGTGAACGCACGACAGAAGCAAAGCTTCTTATGATTTTCTTTATAATTAAAAGTATAATGATAGAATCGCACTCTCTCTTTCTTTCATTTCCCTTCCCCAAATGAAACAAACATTTAAAAATTCCATGATTATTTGTATATAATAATGATAATAAGTACAAATAAATAAAGTGTGTCTCAAAAAAGTGGAACAAGCGTTTATATCTTTAAATATTGATCCTAGACACATACTTCCAGAAACAAAGTTTCGTCAAATAAGGGAAGAATTTGTATGGAAATATTTTCATATCCAAATGGATTGATTATAAAAAGTTACAAAAATTAAATTTTTATACTGCCCCATAGAGCGAAAATATCAATTAGTAAAATGTCAATTAGAAAATATCAATTAGAAAATATCAATTCAAAAAAAAAACATTCATTTATTCATATACAGAGTTGTACGCTGCTATCTACAAAACTTACAGAGATATAAGAAGACAAAGTTATTGACTTAGACCACTTTTCCATACCTCTCGCTGCTGTTTGATCCAGTCTTTCGACGTACATTTTACGATTAATATACGTATTCAAAAAAATTATTTAAAGAGTGGTATAAGGAAATAACAATGTAGTTGCTGACTCTAGTTATAACTAATAAATAGTCAAATAATACATTAATTGATGTATTTACAAAAAATGCTCATCTTGTGAACCTTTCAAAAATATTCACGGTGACATATCAGCAGTGAGTCGTATCTTCCCAGAAACAAGCAGTGTTATAAAATTATTACTAGAATACAAATGAAATATGATTAAAAAAATAGCTTTACCTTCAAATAGCCCAACTTGTAGTTCTAATTATCTGAATTGTATATTAGAAATGTACAGTCCTTTTTTCCGGTGAGTGATTTTTAACCTTTAACTGCTGTGAGCATTCTCAGAGACCGCAGAACATTTTCCAATCGTCGTTTCCGCCGCTAAAAATGGAAAATGATCACTGCCCTTTCTATTACCTTCTTAAACCAGCCAGCAAAGATCACATATCCAGTTTCCCACTTTTAGCTTTATTATCTTTTCAGTTACCATGTGTTTCCTTCTTAAGGTCTTTGAGAGACCGCTCGCATCAGATGCGTACCAATTTTTGTGAGTGACAGACGCTATTTATAGGTTGTCGGTTTTCGTAAAAATGTTAAATCTGGCTTTAAATTTTATAAGAAAGCATCCCGTATCCCTCCCTAATAAGAAATCGAATTTTTTATTAATAATTTTTAATATTTAGAATACTCTGATTCTGAAGGATCATATAGTATTGAGGGCGAATGCAAAACACAATCTGAACTTCCTGAGAATGAAGATGGTAATAGGCGGTAAAATGATAAAGTTATACAATTTGACAAAAATAGGCATAGATGAATTTGACAAGAAGTGTTCTATTTATTCAAGAGGTCTGCGAATTGAATGTTGGCGGCCTATGGCCATGCTTTTCAGAATATTAGATCCGTTTGCTTTAAATTCATTTATATTTTTCCATTATTATTCTAAAGATAAAAAAAACAAATAGAAACACTTGTATTCTTTTAATTAACAAGTCAATTGATAAAACCCTATATTAAAGGTAAGGTAATTTCTAATTTTTACACAGGAGAACTCAAGATAACAATTAGATGAATCCTTGGACAGAATTCAAGTAAGAAAAATAATTTTTCAAATACAAATGGGAAATTAGAAAACAGAAAAGCATAAAGTCCATACCCACCCAGTAATAAGAAGAAAACAGCTTATAAATGTATGGAATGCAAGGAGCCAGTGTTTCGTCAGTGTTCTTGAAAAATGTGTTTTTACTGCATTCAATTTATGATTTATTCTTGTAAAAATAAGTATCATAATCCGTAGAATTAAATCCATTGTTCTATAATTATGGTATAATTGTGAATAATACTTGTTAAAGACATACATTTTCATGAACGTTTAAAATAAGAATTTCGACTTTGTTCCTTAAATTGAAGAAAAAAGCCATTGTTTATATGATATAAATTTCGTAAAATTAAATTATTCATGTTTCCAAAATTGATTTTAATGAATTAGAATTGTACATTTATTCATAATCTATTCATAACATTTCAAAAAATGTATAAAAGTAAGTAGGCGTTTTGTGAAAGCTGTCTACGAGACCGCTCATACTATTTATGTCAAAACATTTGTCACAGCAGTTAAAGGTTAACAGCAGAAATCGAATATGTAGTAACCGTCCAAGTTACCGTTGAGGCAACATGAAGTGAATCCGAAACCTAAAATCAGACGATAAAGAACAGAGCAAAATCAAGAGCGCAAAGGGTGATATTAAAGGGGGAATAAAAAGAGCATTATTTGGCATAGCGCAAAACAGAGCACTCGGAAATACAATTCTGGTCAATTCTAAGGCAGAAAGAATAGCTATTCGCCTTCTCTCATTATATCACTTAGTCGTACACGATGAGCGAATTTTAGTGCTTTCCCAAAAGAAATTGGTGTGCAGCCCCATACTGTGTCTGTCTTACATTTTCGTTCATTTCCTGTCTTCTTTTCTGGTTTCTATTTCTTTTCGTTGATAATTGAACTCTCAGAGCGGAGAAGTAAGCAAATAACAATAAAGATGAATATACGAATTTTTAAAATACTTTTAGTGGGGATTACTGTTACTAGTTAAATTAAATTAATAAAAAACAAATTTTACAAGTGCCTCTGGTACGTTATCCGCAAAATTAGCATTAAAATCAACAGCCAACACCGTACTCCAGTTTACCAACCTAACAAACATGTCTCCAATAATTAAAACTCGACGGCGATGTGGTATAGCGCCCTTCTGCGAGTAGAAAGGTTACGAGCTTGAATCCGCCTGTCCGAATTCCTTACTAAAAAGTTTCGAATTATGTAAAACTCAAAACTTTAAACTCTCTCTATGTGCCAATGATATACGTACATTTATAATTAAAATATTAGTCGTATCACTTTTGTTATGCTAAATTACAATGCCTCCAGCACGAACTTCACTTTTGTGTGAACTTGACAAAGCAATCGAATTAAGAATGTCGACTGCGCCTGCGCTGGTATGACGCCTTTCCGTCTCGTGCAACACGCAATCGAAATTAGGAACATGAACTGCGTCTGCGCTGGTATGATGTACCTCCGCTCGTGACGGTCGGTTTTTCTACGTAAACTCCCCGTCAAGAAGTCTGCGTTAAGAAGCTTAGCTTCAAATACATTTTCATGTAAATAAAATTTGGATGAATAGAGAAACGAAGCTTTCCTGCTCAATTATACCAAGCGATAACGGAAATTGTCAATATGAGAAAACCTACACAACGTATTGTTCTGCCCAATATGACTGATATACAAGATTTTCAAATACTCTGTTAAGAAACTCAAACGGCGTTAGGTATCAAGAGGAGCATAATTTCAAATGGAACTTGGTGTCGCTAACGATTATCGAAGGAAATCTCGAAAATATATTTGCGTGTTCAGACTCCTGGAACGAGAGAAGATGGATGTTAATTTATCTCTGAGTGTCCTTGCGGATTCGACAGATTAACTTACGTAGCGCATCATGTCACTTCAATAACACACCAGGTATATTAGAAAACAACAGGGAAGCGTAGAGTGTGATTTCCTAATAAATAGATTACTATGTACAGCTTTTTAACTGACTTCTATACCATATCTCGAACAGATTTCAATGTAGGAAAACTAAGTTTTTGGAGGGTGTGTGGATAATCTCTGAGTTTATTCTTATTTTTATGTTCAGACAACCAAGTTTATATCTGTAGCTGCGCAAGTAACTGCACTTTTATGCAAATAAAGCATCTTTTCTTTCACCAAATAACTTGCTGTTTTACTTCCATAGCTCAATATTCTGGGAACTAGAAGTTAATATCTAAAGCAATAAACATTGTGGTGTCAATTTAGATGTATAAATGTCGTTAAAATATTATTGAGCTAAAGGTCTTGAAATTTTACACTTACATGGTGGAGCATTTTAGTGTACTATCATTTTTAACTATTCGAGTAACAAATAATTGGAATGTTCTAAAATTTTGAGCTTAACAACAACTAAAATATTGCTCATTCAGATCATTAAAGTTGTTTGCTAACTTCATCATAGATGCAAATATAAGAGCATATTTACTCTAATAATGTAAATATGCAAAGTCTCATGTAAATATATTCGCTATCATAAGCATATGCGCCACTACACAGTATGACTTTATGAAAGGGTATTTTGAACTGAAAACATTATTAATACAGAAAATAATGTAAGCATGTTGTTCTTCGGGATATATTTAAAAAAATGTTAAAAAGGGCTATTTTGAAGCTATTACTACATTATAAAGTTCAGATTATCAAAATTTGAAATCAGCATTTCGTTCAAAATAAGTCTCAATGGCTTGCTTGGATTTTAAACCTTTCATTTAAAATCCATGTTTGCAAAGATGGAATTTCGTACCTGATTTTTTACTTTTTTCCTGATGAGATAGAGTTTTGTACACCAGTGCATTCTAGATGAAAATAGACTATTTTATTGTTTCCAGAACTTAATTATCATTTGATCGATTTGATTTCGTTCGGTGTTGTCACCTAGTACTGAATATGGAAAAAGAAGATAGTTTCAAACTTCCATAATATTAATAATAACGAATTAAAAATTAAAGAGTAAAAAGTAAAAAATGATTAAACTATCATCTTAACTTATACCTTCATCTTATCATATAATTAACATCTTCTTTCGAGCAAACTCATAGTATAAAAAAGTTTTTATTAATTAATTAATCTATATTATATAAATCTCTAAAATAGCACTTAAATGTACACATTAAATTGAAACGTACTGAAACCTTTATTTGATGAAATGTTGAACCTATTTTGCTTGCACATTCTAACTTTGTGTATGTATAATTTGCTTTGTTTGTTTACAACTCAGCAAGCTTTGTCGGCATTAAATCAGTAGACCTCTTCTGACTAAGTACATTTGAATAATTTTGAGCAATACATCAGTTTTTTTTCATCTCAAAGATGATTTGGTGCTTTATGATAGTTCTTTTACATCCCTTAACATTTCTTGCTTACACAACGAGATCTTGATTCGTTAACTCTCCACTAGGTACATATGACTTCTCAGTTTGATTGGATCTATTTTGAAGTCCTCCTTGAAATCAGGGGGCAGTTGTTTCGGGTCCTTTCAAATATATTCATATATCTTACAAAAATAAGGATCATGGAATTATTGGCATCATTCATCCATCGTAAATAGCTGGAAAATTGAATTTCGATCTTTTAGACCGTCACGCCCAAATTGGAAAGTGATTCCAATTTTTTTTTATTTTATTCAGTTTATACTTTATACTTTTTATATTTTAAGTTTTATACTTTATACTTTTTATACTTTAAGTTTTATACTTTATAATTTTTATACTTTAAGTTTTCCACTTTTGTTGTTATACATGAAAGTGGCTAGTGAATTTCCTTAAGGAATTCTCAATGAATGTAAAAAATGGTTGTGACTAATGCTAGTTCTCCCTTTTTTTTTTTGGTTTCTTGATAGTCTCTAAAAAATGCAATGTTTTCATTGAGAACGATTTACAAGAAATCTGGGAGATGCTTTTGAATATTTGAAAAAATAAATGCACGCATAAATATAAATTTATTTCAGGTAATTAACTCTAAAAATTATGGATTAACGCTATAATTATGCAATTTTTAAAAAAATATTATTTAAATGTTACGTTTGCAAACGTGTTCAAATGTCGTCGAACCAAGAGAGTTGTAATTCATATGCAAAGCTATATTGGTATAATATGATCCAACGCTATAAAAGTACTAATTAAACACATCAAACTGTGAATATCGCAAGAAAAGGGCAGGAAATAGAGTTGATTCTAATCCGCGGATATCGTAGGATACGCAGTCAGAGGGTTAAGAATCATAAATAAAAGGGTGCCTTGTTTTGACAGATCACCGAGTCTAATGCTAGATATTCCAAAGCAAAGCCAAACAGAGGGTTAACAATTCAAGGGTTCTGATGTATGTTTAGGAATTTTACTACAACATTAGTTAGAATTCCAAACTAGAGATCTTCAACTGAAATGTAGATTCTGAGCCTGAAAAGAACCTTTCATATCATGCCCATATCATAATAATATTGCATTCAATTTTTAGACTGAGGGGAAATAATATTAAATGGATTTAAATTACGAAAGTTCTTTTTTAAGAAATGTTTGATGAACGCAACAGACATGTTGTTGATCACGATTTCATCTTTGCTAAAATATGTTTTAGAAAGTCAATAGATTCAATTTGATCTATAAAATTTTATTCTTCTTAGAATCCGAATTGTAGAATAAGAATTTTTTGATTCCTAGAACAGCTTTGAATTCGGTAGAATGTTTCTCGTGTTCCACTTTAAAATATAATTCAGATATTTCCAGGAAGTACTAAAAATAATTTGAAAGGGATTTCTTTGGTAAAAGGAAATTCATTAAACTTTTACAGAAACTTATTAGAGATTCTACGAAAAAAAGAAAGAAAAAACTACCAATGTGTAGCAAGAATTCATTCTTCTATAAGGTCAATAAAATTATTCTTTCCTAGGTAGTAAACTCATAAAAAAATTCAGATAATTTTTGGTTCAGATCCTCGTGCTACGAAAAAATAAATGTATTTCTTGTAAATGTTGGGATGTTTTCTTTTAATGTAAATGTTGTGGTGGATATTTTTTCTTTTCAGAGGGTCTTTCGTCTTCAGAGGGCTTTAAAAGCAGAGCTGTGTCGTATTTTACCCACTGCCAACCGAAATTTTTAAATCGCTAATTAGATACAACGTTCGCAAACATGTTCAAATACGTTTGAACGAAGCGAATTGTTATTTATGCGCAGGACATTATTAGTATAATACGATTCAAATCTATAATAGTTCTAAATAAACATTTTAGATTGCGAAAATCGCAGGATGCAGGGAAAATAGACTTTCTTCCCACCTGCGGAAATCGCGGAATAAACAGTTAGAGCATCAACCATGAAACGTATTCACATGAATGGGTGCGTGGTGTGTCGCACATCCTAATAAAATATACATGGATAATAAATTAGATTACAAAACTAGCTGCACGTTTTAAATTATAACTTGTCAATATTTCAGAAAGGCTATTTAATATTCCAAATCAAAGAAAAATTAGCTCTTTTTGCAGACTGTAAATGAAAAGCAATCAATAAAATTTCCAACTTAAAATGTCTAACATAGTTATGCTTACAAAATATCTTTGTCTGCAAAACTTTTCCATTAAAATTGCTTTCAATAGACGCATTAGAAAATTTCCATAAGCGTTCAATTTATGTCTTTCATTAAATTTATTAAGAGACCCTTCTGCTTCTTTTGGCACATTTATAGGCCCAGGAAGAATTTTCACAATAGTCTGTGTCACAGCATTTTAGGAAAAGGCTCTTAACACCATTTGAATGTTGTTTATTTTCCAAGATAAAATTAGAAGTGTTAGAAGCTTGTTCACAGTCCATATTAGAATACTCTAATTCTGTGGTTGAATCATGATCTCTACAATTATCTTCATGAGAAAAAATAAAATAATTTCAAACCTCTTCAATAATATAATCACCAAATTAAATTTTAGCAAGCATATACTTTAATTGCGCCATTCCTTCTTTATAATAAGCAGATAACTTGCATGACCTTATAAAGTGAGTCATTTCAAAGCTAATCATACAATGTACTACTCGTACTAGATACACGAACAAGCGCAAGGGACGCGTAATACACCAAACGTCTAGAAACGACTTAAAAATTAAGTATATCAATTGTAAATTATTCTTCAGAGAATGAATATGATATGAATGAGATTACAAAAGGGGCAAATGATTTCAGAACGAATGGATGCAAGAAATGACTGTGAAAGTGAGATACTCCTAGGTTAATTTCTTTATATGAAAATATTTCAAACCTTCCAATCAGAATAGCTTAGAAGAAAGTTTCTTTCTTAGTGATGAAATAACCTATCATACCCATTCATTAAGTCTATTAAAATCATTGTTTGCAAAAAAAATCAGATTCTTATCTACGGAAAAATGAATTAAGAAAACCTATTAAAATTCAAATTCTGATATTAAATTCAAAACATCTGCTAATCTTCTTGATATATTTCCATTCATAGCCGTAATGTAATAGATATGTAATAGATGCAAAATCATCACACTGAAACAAATGAAGGATGTATTCGCCATTTCCTAACCAGCAATTTTTTTACAGACTGGCTGCTAATACATATAAATAGAAAAACAGCAGCAACTATATAAAAGTTGTTAGAAAAGCTATTAGAACTTCATTACTCTAGTGTAAATAATCTCTAGGGTCTGTGAGCTCCTCTATAGATGGTTTCCTTTTCACAATCCCACACAAATAGGCTGTCGAAATTCAAACTTAGTGAATAAATGAAAGAAAAGGCACTGCTAGATTGATTATATATTAGGAAAACAGGTACACTCTGGTCGAAAGGAACCAAAATCCCTATTTCCCAATCACTCGCTAAACAGTCTTCTATTATAATAGTGCTAATAAGTTAAGTGCTAAAAGTTGCTTCTTGATATTGAAGCTGGAACATAAGCTATATTTCAACCATAATTCAAGGAACAGAATATTTTATTTCACTACCATTATATAAAGAAATCTTTACATAAAAATTACAGTTATTCTTAGTGAAAAATCCAATATAAATTTTCTAACAAATAAGCAGGTATTCAATTAAACTTCCGCGAATATTCATATGTTGATCACAGAGCAAAGAAAATATTTTTTGTCACACCTCCTACACTTACTATCGAAAAATTGAAAGTGAAAGAATTCGTTTAAATATGCAAACACAGATTTTGTAAGAAAACAACTTAATCCTGATGCTGTAGCTCCTTTAACATAATGCTTTTCTCAAACACATCCATAATAAAACTGATAAAGAAAAAAACCCTTCCCTGTTTTTTGTTCATGTATGCGAATAATATTGAATGAAGTGTGAAATATATACTAAGCAAACTGTAGTTTCCCACGTTGACTTTCACCATTTGAGTCCTCAAGCTGTGTAACAACAGTTGTTTCAACAATGTGTTGCCCGGTTTGAATGGAGTACAAGTATATAAATATATAACAGCTTTTCAAGCGCTTTAGAATCCTCGAAACTCTTTTCTGAGACAAAGAAATTATGCAGTCTTCACAGATATCTTCAATTCCATTTATCCTTAGGGAGAAAGAAACGCTTCGCACTCGATGAACTGAAAATGGAATTTGTTTCCCAAATAAGCTCTTTGTGTAATCCAATAAATTTCGTGGAACCTTATCGTCGACTTCAGGCTGTGTGGGTATATCCACCAGATCAATGGTGTGAAAACCCATTTTCGAGAGACAAATAGTTCGCATTTATTTTCAGCCTCAAACATTTCCGAATATTTTTGAAACTTAAAATTCCGTGACTGAACATAGTTGATCATAAGAGAGAGTTTATCATGTAGCTCGTTTTCAGTTCGAATTGCTTCGCTTTTTGTTTATGACTAGAAGTGTAAAGCTAAATAATCTGCAATACGATTTAACCCTGAAAGAGCCCCAAGAGTCTACTGTAGCCGAAATTATTATTCAACGTTTATGGAAAAACCTAAGGAATGATCACATTGATCGGTTATTTTTTTTTACTTCAAGATGAGCACTAAGTAATTCTTTTGAACACTTTCAATCAATGGGGTCAATTTATTATCACATGATGCACGTCATAATTTCCGAATTCACTACGCACCTTGCAGAGACAAAAAGTACGTGACGTCAAACCACTGTTATAAGAGAACTTGGAAATGGGTATTAGATGATAAGCACTGTTATATTTGTCATGTATTTCTGGTGTCAATGAAAAGCTTTAAAGTTGATTGCCGTGCAATTATAATAAAAATAAAGTCTGAATGTAATAAACTTACTTTTATTCGGAAGTTAGGGGAAGTTTAAAATATAAAACTGGCGGTTAAAAATTCTAAATTTATCTAGAAAGGGCATTGAATAATAAGATATAAAATGTGCGTATCTTCCTTCTTACCCTAATTATAGGAAAACGAATGGGGTCAATAGATTCTTCTTCTTTGTAATTCGTTCACGATCTTAAAAATTTAAATGTCTTTATGACTTAAAACTAGTCAATTTGGCAAATATTAAAGTAGATATCACTGAATAATTTTAAAGGTATATTTATTTAATTAGACATTTACGAGAGAACGCGTCGAATTACATTGGAGCAGCATGTACATTGCACACTTCACCGACAAATGGAATCGAAAGTGTTCTACACATTGCAACATTTACTACAAATGCTCAAATTATGATACTCTTCTCCTTAAATGGTAAGCAATTTCAAGACTAGATATTTGTTACTTTAATGCCTACCGTGATAATCTATAAAGCTGCGTAGCTGTTCAGCGCTACCTTTCTGCTTCCTTTGGGAATGCGTCAATAATTAAACGTCTACTCTGCCTTCATTTATCAATATACTCGAAATGATGTGGAGAGTTACTCTGAAACTCAACAGATCATCACGCTAGACATTCAAATAAATGACTTCATGAACTGAAGTTAAGCTTAAAGAGCAAAATCTAGTACATAAGATATGCTTGATAATGCTATCTACTAATGCATCCGAATTCATTTAAAATTTTCACAATATATGCGTGAGATTATATCTCTTACAAGGACAAATCAACTGTCTTATACGACATATATTATTGAAATGCACATATAATTCTTCAGAAACACTATTTATTCAATGTAGAGAAGTTGTATTAAATCAACTATAAATGACGGGCAGCTATTAGGGTTAAAAATGAAATTGGATAATATTCTGTACAGAAATATTTGCATAAAACTGTATATATTATTCTTTTGTTTCAGACAACTTTTGCTTACCATAATATCTTTCAATGTCATATTGATACAATTAGAGACCTCAATAATTTCAGATAGGCTTGCATGAAGTTTGTATAGCATTTGGTTTGAGGTTTCTGTATTTTCGGTAAATTTAACTGTAAATCGGCATTAGCAATATTCTAACAATACAAATTATTAATAAGAAATCAGAATTCATAATCTATATTATTCTATTTTAAGAACTAATTGCGAAGTTGTTTAATAACATAGATTGGGAATTTACGTATTTCATAAACTATTCTCTTGAACGGAAAAGTCAAAGCATATTTTTATCAGGTTGATTTAGCACCATTGTGACAAAGTTAAGGGAGGAGTAAGTGGCACAAAGTGGATTTGGAATCACATAGTACTACAGGGTTTGAAATACCTTCCTCACGAATTAGCGGAAAATGAAATAAGTGCAAGACAAGAAATGAAACAGCAACTCGTATCAAAGCATTTTAGTAGGTAATGTCGTATGAGGTTGGTTCCAGCATTGCAGACCCAAATAGTTTTAGGCAAAACGTGATCGCGCACTGTGGAAGTGCTCTAACGCTCCAAAACGGGTTTTATTTGGATTCAGAGTTTTCATCTCTTCATACTCTTGTGAAACTTCCGCATAAACACACTCAGCAAATATAATCTATAGCTCTCCGTAGGCTGTTAATAATTTTCGGGCTTTAGTTTCCGGACTATCTACAAATAGTGTGAATAGATATCGTTCATTATCTGTCGAAATCCTTCAAACGATGAATTAGGTTCTTCCGTGACTCAAGTACTCGCAATTGAATTGCAATAGGCATTACGTAGGAGAAATATCTTTATCGCCCTGTTGTACGTGCATTTTATTCTTCATTCTCAACTGCTCTCCGGAATCAACCATACTCATATAGCATCTTTTACAGACATTTAAATATCATTTGGTGAGTAGCACACTTCATCGATAAAAAATCCAGGCGTAGGTGTATAGCGCCTATACAGACTACTGCTCTAAATGTGAGATGCATGTCAGCCAATTCTTTATTTGTATAATATCTATTATCTTTGTATATTATTTATTTGTATATAATCTATAGCCTCAATCAGAAGTTCCCAAATGCACGTTTCCTGCAGAAACGCTGTACATCCCAAATCCCATACAACGTCCTCTACTGATTAAGAAGGCATTCCCTATCCTGAAATGCTAAGATTCCGAATCAGCTCCCACCCTTCCGGCGAGAAGCAATGTTGCTAAATCACCCAGTATGCTTGTGAGCATTTAACATTGAGCAATAAAATAGTAAAAGCTGAAAACTTTTAAGAAGAATCACTCCGATCCGTTAATCAAGAGATATTTTTCAATGTGTAATTGAGGTTATGTAATATTTCATAATTTAACTGACATTCTAAAGAAAAAGCCTAAAGAACGTGAATTTATAAGATAGAAAGAACCAAGGACGTGATTTACTTCCCCAACCTTAAGGTTAATTTATATATATATCAAATACTAACAATAGTGATACACACGTTCAACAACACTTTCTTAGTATTATTTTTAATTAATTCCATGTACATTAATTAGTGTTATTAATATTTAAACTAAGAACATATCAGAATCTTAATCTGATTTGAAAGATATTTTTGTTGGGTTTCACATGTTGAAGCCTACATTAGCATAATCTAATAATTTTATTTTGAAAAAGATTTTTTCTTCTGTTTCCTTATTCTATAAAAATATAGCAATGCTTAAAATATTTTTATTTCATGTTTTTGTTTCTAACTTCTTCTTTTCTTCTTTACTTTTCAGGTTCCTGGTGGTCTTCTGGCAATGGTTTTACATCACAATGGGAGAATTCAAGGTGCCAAATTCTATGGGCAATTTTCATATTAAATTTGTTGTCTAGAATGCAACCTCATGTTGGCATGGCATGGAAGTTTGAAGAGGATGTGCGGCTTAGGAAACTCTCAAAATCTCGCCACAGCTTGATATTATGAGCTTCATTCCAAAATATTCCTCGAGAAGCTCCAAAATTGGATGTTAAATAAACTAAACTCTATTGTTGCCACTGTTTTTGGTACTCTCCTTTAATTATATATAATCTAGTAAATGGTGTTACATATTTCATAAAGTTATTCACAATATTCATTTGTGATAAAAAGAAATCCGAGACAGACTGGAGCTAGAAACAAGAAACATTTTGTTATACACGTGCCACAAGTTTTCGAACTTCTTCGTCCTTTTTGACATTTAGAGCACTTCTCAAGGACACAGTTTCATTTCGATCTATATCAAAATACAAGACTGTTGAATTCCATTCGAAGTTCATGAATGTATCTTTTAGCATCAGCTTTACAATTCATGTGTTAATACTTAACAAAACTTTTTCGACGGTCCCATCAAGCCAAACTGTCGTCAGACAACTTTTTCTTAATTGGTCAATTTGAAAATTTGTGACGTCTTCTAGGCCAATAAGGTGCTTTGATTTATTTATGGACACGGAAGAGGGACCTATCGATTTTTAGTGTAGGGAGTGATGAAAGCAATCGGGGCGCCGGATTGGGGGGATCAATATCCGGGTCATTGTTCGTGGTGGTGCCGCCGAAGTGTCGGACGTCCCAAGACTTTATGAAAGCCAATCAATCAGTGCATGACAACCTGTGTTACCGTGTCCTACAGGCGAGCCGTACACGGCGATGGTTGTTGTTCTTACATAAAAGAGCGCTCTTAATAAAGAAAAGGAGATCCGATTAGAGGAGTTGAATAGCTTTCGACGAGAGATTATTTCTCGTCTGAAAAGCATTATGTGAGATAAGTTCTTTATATTTTCGACTTCAAAGGTGTCAGCTCATGTGTGGGAAAAGGCTTATGGGACACAGTAGGTATGATGAGAAAATGATATCGTTAAACAGGTCTTCTGTAAATAAAATCTTTGGGATAAAGCAAATTTTGATTTTGTGTAAAACTGAATCATATTTCTCGATGTTTACAGCTGAATGGTAGGCTTTGTTCAACAAACTCTGCGTTCCGTTACTTCAAATTTATTTTAATAGTTCATTGATTAAACTAAGCCCCTTCTGAGTTTGTCAAAATTTGCTTCTATCGAACAGTCGAGTTTAGTTTCTGCAGTTTAGTTAGATTAACATCCAGTTTTGAACACGTGCTATACATGAGAGCGATATTCGAGCAGGTATCATATCATTGTATCGTGGTCAGATGGCCAGGATGACACCAGAGCTATACACTCTCCAATTTTCTACACCATAAAAGAGGTGCTGTAAAGTTAGATTTTCTTCAGTGTCTAAGTTCGTTTATATTTACAGATTGTTATATATAACCACCTACTCTTAAAAGTTTGTATGAAACCTTTTATTTATTTATTTCTTCAAAATAAATAAATAAAATGTTTATTAATTCACTGCTTAAATAAAATAAATCAAGAGAACTAGAAGAGTTACTTTATTCCAACCATCTTGCATCATCTCATTATAGTTGTTGTTTCTAGATGGCTATTGCATACATCAACTCACAGGAAACGTAATCAACTTACTCATCTAGAGTTTCGTCTGGAAGTTTCGTCTCCTTTTAAGAACTGGGGCAAAAAAAAAGATGGATCTGAATAACGATCAAAATGTACCGTTTGTATATCGCAGCTGAAAAGTGATACTCATTGCCTAATTGTAGTAACGCGGATAATTTGGATAAGATACAAGATTACAGAGCAATAAGGGTAAAGAAGGGGTATTGCATTCGAACTACTTCCCAGACTGCCATAGGATACCTTTATAGACTTTCATTTTTTGCGCAAAATATTTTCTTTATTCATTCAAATTCATAAATTTTCAATTAAATTCATATCTGTAATTAGCTATAAAAATATTGTTTTACAATACTTTGCTTCTTATTCAGTCTGATGATAAATGTTTTCCATTTCAATGTCTTGTGTAAGGAGCTTAATCAGAAGTGGCCAATGTTCCCAATTGGGAACATTATTAAAATCTCATATAAAAATTTTTATTCATATTTTATGAATTGATATCTTTAAACTAAAGCATTAGAAGGCGAAATACGAAAAAATGTAATTAAAAATTAACCTGAATTTGAATTCAGTCTGTAAACGGTTAAGACAAAAATAAAGAAGGCGTTTAGGCAATGATTTGGTCAGGTGATCTTCAGAGCAATATATCATTTGATATAAAACTACAAATTTGATAAAAAAAATAACTCCTACGCAACAAACAATTGAAGGGAAGATAGGAGGTGCAGCCGGGGGAGAACAGCATAGACACCCAATATTATGCTATTGTCGTTCATGGTATAATGAAAAAAAAAGCTATTAATTTACATAAAATAACGCCTACTAAAAGATTTCATGTCTAATTATTTCATAAGGAGTCGCTACATTATAATTACACTAACTTCAAACTTTCCAACGGCAATAACTATTTTTGTCAATAAATTTTAAAATCTATTATCTGATACCAAATTTCATCATTCGAGCTGTAATTGTTTAATTACGAGAAAATCAATTTTTGACTCTCTAATGCTATAAAAATTTTTTGATCTTTCCATAATATCTTCAGAAATTATATAGTTATTAACCTAGAATATTTTTTGGATTAATATAAAGTATACTACACATTATACACTTACACTTTGGATATTAAAATATATTTGAATAAATGAAATATTTTATCAAATGTGATACTTAAAACTTTTTGAATAGCAACACCAATATATTTTAATAGCAATCGATGTAGAAAGCTAATGTATGAGTCCATGAAAAATTTCAGCTTATTCCTACAAGTAGTTTTAAAGTTACTTTAAACTTTCTATTTCCTATGTAAAACGTTGAACTTAGGGGGTCATCCATATACGTAGAAAAGAAAACATCTTTCTTCATTTGGTATTGCAATGCATTTTCTATACTTATAACATTACTCTCTATGTCATTCCTTTTCACTTTCTCGAATATGATGTATACAAAGAGAAAGTATTATAATCGTCAAAAAATCCGAACTCAAGATTCTGAGGAATCTCCACGTTTTAGACCACCCTGAGTCCGAAAAACACAATTTTGGAATTATGTCTGTCTGTGAGCATGTGTGTCTGTGAACACGATAACTCGAAAACTATTAAAGATACAGAGACGAAATTTGGTACGTAATTTGTACATATAATTTGAACGTTTCTATATATTTTTGGACAAAATCCGTCTACGGGAAGTCTGTCTGTCACGTTCATGTGAACACTAGAATTCAAAAACTTGAAGATCTAGAAGCATAAAATTTGGTATACAGTTTTATCATCGTGAATGTAGGTCCGTATCAAATGTAGAACCAAATCCGTGGAAGAGTTGATGGGCTGTCGGTCTGTATGATCGCATATTTTTAATCGAAATAACTTCTTAACAAAATTACTTAGATAAATGAAATTTGGTATGTGACCTTCTTACCTTAATTGTATATGTGTTAAATTTTTGTGTCAATATATTAATAAAGGCTTTCAAATTGCATAATTAATTTTTCTAATCCGATTCTCAATGCCCATGCGTACTGGTAGCAATCACGCGGAAACTATGGAGCGAATTTCATCACTTTGTCCTTTAACCGGCAAGAGTGGCGTTTTAATTGGTACGCTTCTCTTTGAATTTAATTCTTTAACTAAATATTTTATAATAACTCGAATCTACAATGAAAAACTTTCTGATAGTCATTGGATTCTGGGTTACAGTAGGTTCGAATTTTTTTATCCAAGCGTGGGGAGGGGAAACAGCAACTTTTTGGGGAAGTATACGAGAAAGTGTAGGGGAGACCACTCCCGCTGGTTTATTTGAATGCTATCCTTAAAAAATCGCTTTTTCAGCATTTTCATTTCGGCTGAAGTACAAAAATATCAGAAAAAAATAATAAAAAAAGGGTTTTTTCCTATTGCAGTGAGATCTGTAAATAATATCAATTTTAGAATCCGGTTAAGAAATTATAAGAAATAGATCATCAAATTTGAAAGATTAGTAGATAACAAATAATCATATAAAAAAGAAGAATATTTAAATAACAATAAATTTCATTTGAATTTATATAATAAATTAAAAAATTCTAAATCTGTTTAACTTAATTAAAAATGTAATTAATTGACGATTTTCAAAAGCATGCAATTTAGTACATAAGTTCTTATGTGTTTCCGATCTGCATTGAAATAACCAGGCGTTTCTCCACTGTAAAATATCCATAATAATTTATATATTAACACAGATAAGCGATTCAAAACTATTTTCATAAATTTTATTACAATTTGGTGCAATATTAAGTATTAATACATCTTTCAAGAATTTATACAGTATTTTATACGGTCAAGATAGAATAAAATCCATTATTTACAGAAAAGCATTTATTAACTATGCGCGTTACAATCTGTTCCTGAAATAAACAAATAAGCTGTTTCTAAATATAAAATATCTGAAAATCACATTTAAAAAAGTATTTCAGAACGTTAGATTGCTAATAATTTGTGTCTGAAAGTTGGTTTACATTTAATATGTGTAAATTTTATAAACTAAAGTATAGTAGTATTTAACTATGTCCATTAACTCACAAATATTTAGAATTTGCGAATGTCGCGGACCGTCAACGTAAACCAAGAAAATAAAGTGAAAACATGGCAAGTCAGAACAAATCCAAAATTTATTTATTTTGGTATTAATACTAATAATTCAATAAATGAACGAATGATCTTATTTATGAAAATTACTTCCACTCACACAAAGGTTTTTTATATAAATACTTATTATTATTATTATTAATTTTAACGCTTTGTGCTCAAAATTCATTCAGGCGAATGTGCAAATTAAACAAAAGTCTCAGCGCTCTTGGATATCATAATTTTTGCAAAACAAACTCAATTTTTTTTAGAAAATTTCAGTTCTACGGCACTTAGTAACGCATCAAGCATTTATCGATTATCCATAGCAACTCATAACTTTTAAGATGACTAATTTAGTGGGAAATAAACTAAAATTCTGTCACTGACATTTCAATGCAAACAGAGAGCTTAAATATCTATATGTGGGGACAACCCTTTTATATCGAGAACCTAAATTCAAAATATCTTCCATTTAATCCACGGTACGTTAACAAAAATTTATAAGCTCGGATTATTTTTCCATGAGGATATTATTTATTATACCAAAAACTGGTGTTGTTATTGAAGCTAGTACAATTGCAAATATGTAGACGAAACTTTGTGAAATATTTTTCCATGCAATCTTCTAATGTTCATTATTTCTTGTAAAATGGCACCTTTCGTTTCGATACAGTATCGGAAGAACCGGATCACCCCGCCCTGCCTTAGCATCCGGGATTCTGAATGACAGCCACTGCAATAGCTTCGAGTACTGACAACGGAGTCCTAGTAGCCCATCACCCGGCCACGACCCGACTCCTCCTGAAGGAGGTACGCACTATCACTGGTTGAGGGACGCACCATTATTATGCTCACAGTAAAAGCGAGTTCCTGCTTACTTATCTGGCAGCAACTCATATCCGTATATTTACGGTGCCACCCCGTGGTATGAACCATTTGCACGGTGCCCCCCCCGATACAATATGAACACTGCCAGAATGAACACTAGGTGGCTCGTTTTTTCTTTTTTTTCCTCTCCAATGCACAATGCAAAGCCTGTTCTGGGTAACATTTAATTGTGAAGTTTAGGGAAAATAGGAGTTAGTCTGGGAATTCTTGAAAATGCCCAAGTCGTTTGCACAGAATCATGTTTGTAGTTTCATGAGAATATATTAAAAGAGGTAATAGGTTATATTTGTAAGCAAGCTGCAATTCGATGCATTTTGTCACATCTTAGAATTTATATAAATATTTTCCCCAGAATTTAGACATGGAGCTTTTTTGGAGCTTTTGATATGGCTAAGCAGTATGCAGAAAGTCCTTGAAAAAATTTGCGAATCTAACAAATTCTGTCAAAATATTTGTTCGAGACATCTTTCATATGATCAGAAATTGGCTTCCGAACATATTGTTTGTTAACCATATTTTGGATTCTTCAATCCAAGTTTTTGGTTCTGGAATGTTCACAGATTCATAAAGGTGTTATTCTTCAGTATTTTCTTAAGGGTCTATATATTGGAGGATAATAACGGTGGTGCAATTTATTTTTAGGAATAATTTATTGAAAAGCAGTGCTGATTACAATAAACGCAGAAAATTAGATGATTTAAAACCTCAGAAAGCTAAGAAAAATTAAATTATTATTTTAAGATTTTAGAAACTTAAATATATAAATTTACGCATTGTCGTGAGTCACAAATAAATTTTTAATGATATAAATTTTTTTCCACTAATGAAATTCATTGAAAGTATATGTGTAAGCTTAGATGTATATAAATAACATAATATTCGGAATTATTTTAAGAAATGTTGATTTTAGTGCTCGGCAGTTTTCTGAAACTTTGAAATCGAGCTCCTATTCCTTGATTTATATAATATGAATGATTTCGAACAAAATTCTGAGTATTTGTTAATACATTACATAAGTATACACACAATTTAAAGAACTGGATAGTTTAACATTCCGTCTTTTAGCGAGGAAAATTAAATATTTATTAGACATTTGATGAATTTTAAAAAGTTACAATTTCGAATTTATAAATGAAATACTTTTATAAATACGTATAACTCTAATCAACACTTTTTATTTCACAATCGTAACGTTTCCTGAAATATACCATATTCTATTTTAGATCCTATAGAAAATGTATCTTAATAACTCTGAAATTATTATTACCTACTTATTTCGGGATTTGATATATTTAATACTATTGCATTATTTACATTGTGAATATTAAAATTATAATAAATGCATAGCTTTCAGTTTCAATATGTCAGATAGGAAATTCAAATATTAACTCAGTATTAAATAAAATCTGCATCTATCTGCTTTTAAATATTTAAACAATCCAAAAATTAATAAAGACTCCAGTATTTTCACTCGAGCGTGATTTTCAGGAAAGGAACCAATACTTGATGAACTTCTTTATTTTTTATTTTGTAAAAACGATTTAGCAATGAATGAATTCAAAATCTTTTTTTAAATGTCTGAATTTGCCCTCAGTATCTGCTTATATTCCAGCTTATATTTAAACCCAAGGAATTATTTCCACACTTGTTCACTTTTTAAATTAAAAACAAAGAACCTCACCTGGCAAACAAACAATACCCGACAATTATAAAAAGCATAATTTACCTATCCGACAAAAAATCACATTTATCCAAAATCAGACTAACATTTTGACACACAACCTTCCCCGCCCCCCCCCCCCAGGTATGAGTAAGATTTTGCATCATCTATTAGCAACTCGTCCCATTTTATTAACTTTCGCCAGCCACATCTAGATAGTCCGCGAATTTCAAATGCGTTCTTCAAACCACTTAACAATGAGTGGATCTTTGAGAAATGACGCCGTCTATGGAAAACAATCCATTCTCCTAGCACCGGTCGCTGCTTCACTCAACATATATTAAATACAGATTCCGGAGATGATGGATTGGGTAGTAGGGGGACCCTATTACTGTCCCGCAGAATGTGTTGGCTGTGACTCATAAGTACCGGTACATATTCCATGTTAATTTGCAACCCTAATTGCCTTTCGCGGGATAGAGAGGCTTTCCATTAAGTGGTTCCACGATGGGTTCACTCGAGACGTTCTACGGGGTGGGAGGGCTGCCGCAGAATGCAGTGGGGTACGTGACGTGGTTGTGGAACTGTGGAGCATTATGGAGAGCAGATGACGAAGGCTGTAACTTGCTGGTGGCGATTTTGGTACTGGCGAGAAATGATTCGTTAGCGATATAAATATCCATCGATTTTATTTGAGCATTCCTGCAAAATAGAAATGTAAGGTACCGAAGATCATCAACATAATAATTTAATTTATTTACGATGCGATGTGAGTGTATATAGATATCATAATAGAATAGTTTTGCAAATTTGTTAGACCGTGTTAAATGCAGGTAATTTGCTATTAATATGCTTCTGATGTAAATGCATTCAATGTAGATCAATATGTGAACGTACAGATAAGGGAAGTTGCTAGCTCAATACGAATTCTTGCCACCTTAAGCAACTACTCAAAATTGCCGGGATTGCTAGACATAATAGAGCAGCAAAATTAAGATAAATAAATAAATTAAAATAGGAAACTCGGTTTTCAGTGAAGCGTGCAAATAAATGAACTTAATGTTCTAAAAAATTTGAAGTTAAATAAGTACTATATTCCATAGTCTTATTTTTTTATTTATCGATATTTCATTTTCCATTGTTTGTCAGCATAAATTAAACGAAAAGCATTAATCCTCTGTTAGGGGCGTGAAATTTTGTTACACGGTTAGGCACGTGGGGTAAACATGTCCCCCATTTCCTCTTCCTTTTTTTTCTTCAAATATTTTTCTGAGAAAAAAATATTTCAGTTGCAAATTGAGTAATAAACATCTAAGAAATGCAGAAAAGAGCAGCCATAATTTTAGGTGACAATTTTTATACTTTTATAGAAATTTAAAAGAAAACTTTTAAAAAATTACAACATTCCGCCTTTACTTCATTTAAATGCTTTCACAGGCAAAATTATAGCATTTTTAGCAATATTTTTTGGTAATTTCAACCCTATTTCTCTCACAATATTTGCTGGTCATGTACCTTTGATTCCTAACAAAAGATTTCCGTTTTCTTTTTAATTACACTGAAGAGAGCATTGGTAGTTTTGCATAAAATTTGAATTTTAACCAGCATCCAACTGGAATTTCCAATGACAATAAATCGTTTCATATCCTTATTGATATATCTGCACTTGAAAATTGCGAAAGCGTTAATAGTAAAGGTGTTTCAAAGATTATAGAAAGGAACCATAGTCAGAAGACAAGCGTTTCTTGAGCCATCAATTTTCCGGCATAGCTGATCTAGAACATCAAGCCCTTTTGTCCTATATAAAATGTAAGAATTCCAAGTTTTTGTTATCACCTGATCCCCTTCAATAGAAACTGAAAAGTGCATTGTAAATAATTATAACACAAGCGTAGTGTCAAATTGGAAGCCAGTTATACCTAATTTTACTTCTCGCTTCTTATTTAATAAAAATTCTGAGTAAATCCCGTTTATTCAAAAGAAATTTTATCGACATAAATTAGTTAATACCTTTGTTAAAACGTTTTTGGTAAGTTCGAAACTAGAAAACCAGTTACCCGTTATTAAAGTAGTTCTATGTTACTTAAGAATGAAATTCACTGAAATAATTCGAAATATTTAAAAAATTTAAAATTAAGTGAATCAAAGTGCCAGAATATCACACTTGGACCATAAAAAGCCGTTAAATAAGCGAGCAATATTACAGAAACAGCGAAAGAAGAAGAATGATCAACTGCCACTTCCGGTTATTCGGTTATACGCGCGGGGTACACCTGTTCTCCATGCTGTATCCTTGTGTTCTCTTACCTCCCGTTCTCTTGTATTTTGAACGTGAATTTTGTGCGATATTGTTCCTGGATGTTTGATAGGTACTGAAAGTTTGCCCTCTAAGGAATGAATGGAATTTAAAGTGCAGCATTTTGAAACCTAATGGGGACACCTGTACCCCAAGCGACTAACGGAGAGGGTTGAATGCATCAGTAAGCAGAATTACGGCTTTCTGGATGAACAGAATAAATTTTCTTTCGACTATTACGTAAAATATGGACTTAGCACACCATTAAAAAAATCAGGGATAGGTTTCAGAAAAAATAAGAACACATGTGTCTCAAAATAATTTTACTATACAGAAAGAGCTATATTTATTTAGTGGTAGAGCCATCGAATTTAGTTTGCTTATGAAATAATATTATTAATTTTGATACCAATTATCAATGCATATATTGAAAATGTTTCATCATATTGTGAAAAGCAATACAGTTTTTTTAACTATAATACAACCAAATTATTTTTACATGCTTTTTCATTCATTAGAGAAGAACAGAAATATTCCAAGACATCATATTTGCTGCTAAGAAGAAATGAAAAATTAAATGTAATATCGGCAAACTTTAAAACTAATCAATCATTGGACTTAATGACCATAGTGAATTTAGACAAAAAAAAAGAGTTTTCAAAGATTTTCTTAATAGCTAATATTCTGGAGAAAATAAAATGCCTAAATTCTTTTTCCAGAAATTCGAAAGAGGTTACTCCTTTCAAATAACGTAATCTTCAAGAGGTTGAAAAAATATGGTGGAAATGATTTCCTTGCATGATTTTATAGATTTTAAGCATTGGGCGGTTTCATTGATTCATTTGTGTATAAAAGAAATCAAATATTAATGTCATCAAAAAAGGGTTTTATTTATATATTCTTATGCTATGAGAACTTTCTTCTTTGGGCTGCTTGGCAAATTTAATGTAAAAGGAATTTAACTCCATTAACATTTTGTAAGCGAGCACGATTTTCCATAAATCTGACATTGTAGCATTCCAGTCATTACACACAACTGTATAAACGCACGCGTTTATCAAGCAACTGATATTACTGCCTCCAGCTTTCAAATTTTATTCTTCTCCAGATTATGATAAAAGTCTCCAGCCTTCAACGAGCTAAGTTACTAAAACACTAATTGAACAATAATTGAGGTTATATGTGGAAAAATTAATGATTTATTTGTATTATTTACAATTAAAGACAGTTTTTGCGCAAAAATTAAAGTTTTCTATAGTGAAAAAAACCTAACATAATAATTTCGAAGAAAAACATATTTTTCACTACACTTCCATCAGAAATTTTATCTATATTATTTAAATTATCGACAAATTTATTTTAAATTTAATTTGTTTCGTGAAGGAATTAAAATACCTAGGCGTTATCCTTGATAGCAAATGTTGTTGGAAACAACATATTTTGTACCTATCTAAAAAATGTGAAAACATTCTTTTGGGGCTAAATAGAGTTGCCAGAAATACTTTTGGACTCAAGTCCAACGTAACATCGCTCATCTACAAACAAGGTATTGTTCCTTTTATTTGTTAGGGCTCACAAATCTGGGGCACTGCTTTGAAAAAGAAAATTAATTCCCGGCTTTTACGGAAAATGCAGAGAAGAAATCTCCTCCGAGTTATTTCTGGGTATTGTACGATATCCTATGAAGCTGTTTTTGCTATCTCGGGTTTTCCTCCTATTGACATGTTTATTGTTCATAATAGGGATTTCAAGATTGCGACGAAGACCTGTATCGCCAATAACCAAGACGTCTGCTTGCCTGTTTCTAAGATGCCTCACCCTTCTGAACGGTCTCCTATTAATTTAGTTAGTTACTACCAAAATATTGAAGACAACTTTCCTGTCGTGTGCTTTACAGATGGCAGTAAGATCAACAGTAAGGTTGGTCTTGCGTTTGTAGTTTTCCAAGACCATGTTGAAAATGAAGTGCACCAGTTTAGAATAGGAGACGAATGCAGTGTTTTCCAGGCGGAATTACTATGTATTGCCCAAGCTGTCAATTGGATTCGCACTAACGAAAACCTTTCCTGAAATTTCTTAATTTGCAGTAACTCTTTCTTCTTTATATGCCTTAAATTGCATTACTTCTCCAAACCGACTCATTGTTAAAACTCAAACCATCCTGAATTTCCTTAAAGGCAGAGGTGTACAGGTCTTCTTCTCTTTTGTTCGAGGTCATATAGGAATTTATGGCAATGAACGTGCTGATTGGCTTGCAAAAGAGGCGACTAAACTAATTGATTTCATTCCTATGACTGTACCAAAATCCTTTTACAAAAGTGTTTTCAAGAAACATGTTATTTCTCAATGGAATAACCTTTATCAAATTTCTCATAATGCGAAGTCCACCAAAGAATTTTTTCCTTAGATCCATGGGCGTTTGAAAGCCATCCATTTCGTCCCTAATTTCAGAATTACTCAATTTCTCACTGGACATGGAAACTTTAAAGCCTATCTAAAACGTTTCAATTTATCTCGTACAGACTTGTGTTCCTGCTCTAGTGGAGAGATTCAAGATGTCAATCACTTGATACTTTCCTGCTCTAAATTCACTTCCGCTAGATGTTTACTCATCAGCAGTCTAAAGAAGAACAATTTAGTATGGCCTCCATCTTTCTCTACTTTAGTCCAGAACAAAACTTGTTTTGCATCATTTTGTGAATTTATCGACAGTATTTTTCCCCACATTATATAGACTATAAACTGTTTATGTGTTTTGCTGGCATTTACATTTTTCCCCTTATAACTTTTGTTTATTTAATTTTATTTTTCAATTTTTGGAATTCATTTATTTTCTCTCAATTATTTTTGGATCAGACCCTTTTGTTCTGTTAACTGCTCGAAATTTTTGTGCTTTATATGTTGTGTAATAGTTTGTGTATTTGTGCGCTTTTATTTGATTTTTGAGTGCTTTAATATTTTTTTCATTTTCCCCACCTTGTACTCCATTTCTCGTTATTATTAATTTTTTTGTTGTGTATATTTGACCAGTTTTATTGCATCTATATCTTTCAAAAAATATTATGTTTCGTTATCTATTCCTCTTGTTTATTCACTTCATTGCTTAATACCATTCATGTGTTCGTATGGATGTGACCAATTTATTGTATTGTTTGTTTCTTTTTTTTCTCTTCCCCCTTTTCTGTTTGGAATTTGCATTTGTTTCATTTATTTTTAAGCTTCCTTCACCCCCTTTTTTTGTCATTTATTTACTTCTGTAAGCCTTGTGTTGTACTTGTTGGTGCACAAGGAGATTTTTTTTTGAGATTGCAAAAAAAATTATATTTAAAAATAGCCAAAAAATGAAATCATAATTATGCCATTTAATATCTGTATATTTTCTATACAGAAACAATTTAAATATCAATTTATTCCATTATTTGCATTTAAACTAATATCTATGTGGTGAAGTAAAATATATATGATTAATACTCCTGTCCTTGAGAAAGTAGAATTATCGTCACAACTAATCTACACAATTTAAAATGTTATCTTTTCACAGCGGTTCATGTAATTAGCATTTCAAAACTTCGCAAATGTTTTTAGATTTATTTGTACAAGTTGCATAAATATAATTATAAAAATAACCACCAACATAAAAACAATTCCTATAGTGCAAGGAATGCTAAAAAACCCCATTATTTTCAATAAAACATATTAAAAGGAAAAAATAAAAAATAACAATCACGATAAAGCAATGAAGACACTTATTCAAAATTCTAAAATGTATCTAATTTGATTGGTTCTTTGTAGAAAGTTCCCTTTCTTCCATCACTTCAGAATACGAAGAATTTTGTTGCTTCTTCTGATACTAAAATGAAAAGTAATTTAAATTACATTTTATAATTACAAAATTGTTTTCATATTTTCCCAAGACAAGCTGCAATAAAAAACAGTTCATTAAATATTCTTTGATTGTCATTGAGAGAAAAATCATACAGTTGTTTGAAAGATGCATTCAATTTTTTTCCCCGTTGAATACTCGCAGATTTTTTTAAATTTTTTTCTTACTTTAATTATCATTTGTGTAAATTCAATCTACAAGTCAATTGTCTTAATAAGTTTGCTTAAAAAATAGTGAACTTTTTCTGAAAAGAAAATTACTGATGGAAAAATTGAAACAATTAAACACTTTTTAATTTGCAACTGTTGGTTTCATGAAAGATTTGCTTAATCCTTTTTGCAAATTTTAATCATTTACAAATATCAGAAAGAAAAGAAAAAAATTATTGATTACGAAAATAATGCATGGATGACAATTTCTAATGTTCCCATTGAATCTCTTTTTATTTAGTCATATACCTTGCAACTAATAAGATTTCATTATTAAAATATTACTACTAAATATTTCTTTAATATTATTGTTAAGTTATCACAAATATAATCAGATTAGAATAAAATGTGTTTAGTGTGTGATTTTACACTTTGAATATCGTAAAATTTATTTAATGTTATATTCCATTTTGTAAAACAAAATATCGTTCAACCTAACTTATTAACTCATAAAACAATTAGCTGATTCCCGTGATTTCTTCCGCACAGTAAGAAATTTTCGGTATATTGTTGCTCGGGATAAAATTCCGGTTCTTTAGTTGAGTTTTTACGTCGGAATCCCAACAACTAAGAAGTTTTTATATATTTTCTGAATACAAAAAACAACAACACTATGAAAAAAATTTACAGTAGAAATATATAAAAAGACAGCACAAGTGTTTCAAAATAATTTTCAAAAGATTTTTCAAACTTTGTCTCAAAATATTGGCAGGAATAATATTCAATCATCATCATCAGTTTTCAGTTAATAATGTTTTCTTTTTTTTTAAATCGGTGAAAGTGCTCTTCCGTGCATGCTCTAAAAATGATGCAAACGATAACAATGAAAACATTGTTGCAAATTGTGTTTGAAAAATTATTCCAAAAATAAATTAAAATTAAACAAAATGTTGCATGGAAATGAAATTCGTGTGGTTGAAAAGCTAATTATTTTTAACTTTAAGTTGATGTTGAAGCAATTTTTGAGCAATATTATATTTTGAAGTTATTGCGGAAAAACGTTAAAAGATAAGGTAATTTTTAATTAATTGAAATTCTAATTAAAACTTCGAAAAGTCCTTCCTTGATGAACCCTTACTACCCAAGCAGCAACCACCTGCCAAATTTCAAACGGGTATATCTTAGTGAGTGATACTGGAATATTTTAAGATATAGGTAATCCATTTCTTTTCATTTCTCTATTCCCTATTGAGTAATGTTTGCTTCAACAGAAGCCAGAAGTTGATTAAAAAGTGCAAATACGAAGTTAATTTGCTAAGATTGATAGCAAAGAAAGCAGACAAGTACACACACACACATGCTGTCACGCACACGAACTCACACCTATAACTAGTGAATGGGTTTGTCACTAAGTGAATAAGATATATACCATGAACTTAGAAAGAATGGCAATGCATTTCGAAGCATCACAGTAGATGAGGAGTTGCTGATAGCATCCTCAAAAAATCTAGTCATGCTTGTAGTTGACAGGAAACCTCTTGAAACAATTGTCTACCTTTTCAAACAGAAATAACGGTAATTCTCGAGTAGTTTGGAAGGATATTAGTCATATTCCCTTATCGTTTAAAATATTGTTCTAACTAACTTCTTAACATAGAAAACAAATCACGGATGAATCTGGAATATTTTAAGATGTAGGCGATTCATTTCTTTTCATTCCCCTTTTCCTATAATGTAATACCCACAGAAAAAGAGTACCAGCGGTCTCACTCGGAAGTTTGGTTAACTATCGCAGCGCCACCTAAGCCTTACAATCGAACTACAAACCACAAAGAAACCATAACACGACGCCATATTGGTTTCCATCACAGAGCTGTGTAGAATCTTTCTACTTCTCAAACCATAACAAGAGGGCATTATTGTATCGAACGAAAAGCAACTGAAACGCGGCCATGTTGTGTTGCTGCTTGTCAATTTCACATACTATTTTTTATAATCAGGAGTTTTTTTTAGAAATAGATACTTTATGTAGAATCAAGACTTGTGACTATTCCAGTTTAGTGAACGTTATTGACTGCTTCCCCATTCAAGATTCCTGGAGATGACAACGGTAAGTTTAAAATGCGTTACAGAATTTTTATGAGATGTTAGTTAAATAACTGAAAAACTTCTAATATTTAAAATACTTATTTTCACTTTTTGTATATAAAATATTATTATTTTGTTTTATTTTTGTGCAGTTGCTGAAGCATATTAAAATGCCTACCATATGGAATAATCTGACAAAAATGTGCATGAATTCTTTAAATTCTTCGTAGGCCTTTTTATGACAGATTTATTTTTACATAGTATGACTTGGTAATTAAAATAATTTTAAGAGATATTAATGGAACCCTTGCTTATTACTCTAGAAAAACTTATTATAATTATTGCTATGATGTATTGTAAACTGTCAAAGTAATTTACAAGTTAAAATTCTTTTATCAGTAATTTAATATTGAAATACAGCTGAAAATCATAAATATTGCATTTATACTTATATTGATTTTGAGTGGTAAGTTTTAGTTGAGTTTTTATAGTATGAAGATTGTTGCTGTTATTTGTGCTCTAAGTTGAAGTAATATTGAGATGTTCTATATTTAGTATGTGTAGTTATATCCGAAGCAAGCTTTTTTACAAATGCCTACTGTGAAATAGAATGAAATGAACTGATTAAATATCTCTAGTCTGTTTAATGTTTACACTTATTTATTATTATTACATACTGCTTATTAGTATCTTAGAAATAATTCAGTATCTTAGTATAGCATCCGTATGCAAATTTAAATTCCCTTTTAAGAAGATTCTTATTTTTATTACTTATTTTATTTTTATTTTTAACATCGTTTTCCAGAGGCAAATTAAAATATTCATTCTTATTTGTGTAAATAAAATGTAGGAAATTTGTTTAATAAGCATATTGGCTAATACTAGTTTAATAAAGATCTCAAAATATTTTATCTATTTTATTTAACACAGCTTCATATAAGAAAATTAATTGTTATTGGCTGAAGGTGAATATTTTATTCATAATATTCAATGTTTACAATGAAGTGGAGTCTTTAATAAAAATAAATTGGTTTGTGTTATACAAATGGAATCTACTAGACATTTGTTTCTTTTTCAGGCAGTCTGTCAATGTTGGAGCTGTTTTGTCTTCAGGATGGCTGGTCATATGAAATGCACCAAGATTTTGTAGATATTTGTCTAAAAATGTGTAAAATAATTTACGTTCAAAGGAACTCTCATATTATAGATGAACTACATATTATGATTGATTATTATGAGCAGTTTTCTAGTTAATTTGAGGAAATAAATTTTGGAACTTCTCTGTGTATCTTACAATGAGTCGGTTTCTAAGTTATCGTTACACTCTTTATGCTAACAATATTTTATTTTAAAAAATTTCTTTAAATGATTTTTTCTTTTAAATGATTTTTTATTTTTCTTTAAATGACTGCAATTTTTTTAAATGCCAAATTCATGATGCATATGCATTATTCATCTTCAGTTCTTTGAGAAAATAGAATTATTTTGTGTTATAAGCTCTGTGGTCTTGGATAATTAAAAAATGATTGTTGATACATCTTATTATTAAATATCTTGAAAATTGTTTTTGTTGAATAAAGTATTTAAATTGTGTATATTAAAAGTCGTACAGATATAAGCATAATGCTGCTTTAAATTTTCCTATATTTCAGCTGGCATGTGTATTTGAAAAATTTCTGCCTATAGTGTTTAATCAAAAATCCCTATGCTGAATAGAATGAGCGAAGTGCGTCAGGAGTTTAAACTCCTGGTAGGGCCACACTTGGCGCGAAGGTCATTCCATTATCCTCAGCTTTTGGGGTTTATTAAAAATGTAATTTATTCATAATATTTTGTTACTAATTATGTTTGCTCAATAAAATAGTCTGCTTTATTTTGAGTCTTTGACATTTATTATAGCATCTTGGTGCAAAACTAAATAACATTATTCATTTCTTACTGAGGAATACAAAAATTGATCAATATTAACGTTGCAAATGAATTTTCTGTATTAAAATTACATTCTTTAATTTTTTTATCTCTAAAAAGAATGAATGTGAAGTTATGAAAAATTAATTTATTGTTTCAGCATATTCTGAAAAAGATAGTAAAATATTAACTTAACAAAAAATAATTTCCTCTGGAATTAAAAAAAATTTTGATTGGAAAGAACTTTTCTTGAATAAAGAATAAATATAATTCATGTATCTGAAATAAACTTAATATTTCTTAAATTGTATATCCATATGTTTTAAATTATTGGTACTCTACAAAGAGTGAGATTCAAATTGGTGAGAAAATAGTTATTTTAGAATTATATTATTTAGGCAGTCAAATTAATAAAGTATCAAAAGAAATCGGCTATTCTGAAATTAAATAATAGACGGAAAACAAAACGTCGAAAAATTCAATAAAAATAATAACGTTAGGAATTGAAATAACTCTTTACATCGTTGTCATGACGATAGAGAAACGCCTTCCTTTCCTCTCGCGTCACAATGACGTCACGGTGACGTTTAAATAACTGTTTACATCGTTGTCATGACGATAGGGAAACGTCCGGTTAGTTCCATTGTGGCACATTGGTGGCGTACAGTCTATGTGAAACGCAATGTTAAAAAAGTTGCAATTAGGGTCTATGGGAGTGAGACCTCTGATTCTACTTCTCTGTGGTAATACCTTCGTAAAACTGTATTGTCTGGGCGTACTTTTACAGTTATCCAAGGATTATCCGCATGACTGCTTGGAATTGAGATTTGGCCAGATTGTCAGAGCGAATTCTTACAAGTTGACAAAGGAACTGTCATACGAAGAAATCCAAAGGGTCGAGGAAACTCTGATACGAATAATCCAATCAGAATTGTCATCGGATAAACGGGAGAAGTACACCCAGACAATACAGTTTTACGAAGAAAATAAAATATTGAAGGTTTGATCAAGGCTAATCCTTGGACAAGATCCAGAGGACTTTGTAAGACCCACCGTTCTGCCAGATCATCCAATTGTCAGGAGACTCATATATTATGCTCATAAGTCACTTCACCATGCTGGCGTACAAACTACCCTGTCTCATCTATGTGAACGATTTTGGATTCCTCGGGGACGGAGGGTTGTTAAGGAAGTTTTGCAAAAATGTGTGACATGTAGGAGGCATACATCAAAGCCTGTAGTGCCAGATGTTCCTGCTCCGCTTCCTGTCGACGGAATCAATCGTGTGGCTGCGTTTGAAGTGACTGGAACTGATCTAGCAGGTGCTATCTATTTGAAAGAAGATGAGAAAGCTTGGATCATGATTTTTACTTATGCAGTTTACCGCGCTATTCATTTAGAATTAGTGACATCTCTGTCTACCGAAGCCTTTATGCAAGCTAAGCGACATTTTTCTGCTAGAAGAGGGCGTAGTTCTATTATGTACACGGATAACGGAACGAATTTTTTCGGAACGTCAAGATCTCTCGGCAATCTCAACTGACAATAAATTATAAATGAATATGCTATTCAAAAGATCAAATGGCATTTCAATCCCCCAGCAGCGCCATAGTATGGAGGTTGGTGGGAAATAATGATCTGCATCATTAAGCAACTTTTAAGGAAAGTCTTAGGATGTGCTTGTGTGACATACGAGGAAATGGTGATTTTGATATGCAAATGTGAAAGCGTAGTCAATGGACGTCCACTTGCATACCTTTATAATGATCCAAATGAGTTGAGAGCTATCAAACCTTCAGACTTCATACAAGACATAAAAGGAAATGAAACTGTTGACTTGGACATTGTAGACGCTAAACATCTACGTAAACGAATTCTTTACCTACAGAACCTACGTTGTCAATTACGTCACCGATTCCAAAAGGAATATTTTGCAGAACTTATACGAAATCCAAAGTTACCTTCGAAAAGACATAACCTGTCACCTGGAGATGTTATTCTCTTTGGTTCAGACAACACGAAACGTTTAAACTTGCCTTTGGGACGTGTCATTGAGTTGTTTCAAGGAAAAGATAACATCGAACGAGTAGCCAAATTACGTGTGGCCAATGGGGAAGTCATTCACCCAATTCAACTAATCTACCCCTTGAAAATGAGCTGAACTGAAATCTCGAAAAGCGTACTGGAAAATATTGAAAGTATTGCCGATGATGCTAACCGTCTGCACACTGATTCGAACGAGCATTCTTCACAATCTGATGCTCATCACAAAGAACGATCGCAAACTGTGAAGAAAACACGTTGTGGTCGAAGAATTGTTCCAGCGAAACGACTGGACTTATAGACTATACTAATGACTTTAATTTTCTATGTCTTTAGAATAACATTTTCTTTTTGTAATTCACTTTATTTGTAGTGACATTTTGTATCGCTCATGAGTAAGTTTGCCCGCAATACAAAAGGTGGAAGGATGTTGCCACTGCCATTGTATTGCCCACTTCCTGTTTTATTTTATTTGATCATGTTTTATCGTTTGGTGAATTGGTTAAATATTATGGCACACACACAACTAGTTTTCTATTTAGTTTTAATGTTTAAAAAGGAATTCCAACTACGAACTAATTTGCTATGCTTTTGAACCTAAATATTCTGTTTCCTGTAAATAATTATGCTTTGTTTGTATATACTTTATGTTGTGCGACTGAATAAAAGGAGTAAAATCTAAGATTACGTTCACGTTTACGGCAGTTTGCTTCAATAGAAGCAAGAAGTTGATAATGCAAATACGAATCTGATTTGCTGAGATTCATGACACAGTAAGCAAACAGTACGAACATGCGCCTGCACGCACGCATACACACATGCACAAAAATTCACACACATATTCAACTCTTGCATTGATTCAACGCTAATTGAATAAGACATAGTTCGTAACCCAGAAAAAATGGCAATGTATTTGATCACAGTTGATGAGGAATTGCTGAAGTATCTTGAATTTTTCTGGTCATTTTCATAGTGTAGAGGAACTCGATCGAACAGCTTCCTAATATACATTTCCAAAGAGATATGAAGGTCATTCTCAGGTACTCTGGAGGAATTTTAGTAATTGGACAATCTTAAGAGAAGAATGGAATTTTTCATGTTAGATTATGCGTAATACAATTCTTGGTATCCAGTTTTCAAAATGCGTTCGACAAACGTAAACGAGAAATTCATATAAAATGATGGAAGCTGTTGAATTACTTCTTAAATTATAGATTGAGTATTAAAAGTTTGATTCAAAATAAATATAAAAATTTAGTGTTTATTTTAAGGAATAATTTCTTTATTTCAGTAAAGCTATATGATGAATTGGGGGGAAAAGTAACCATTCTGTAATTATAATGCTAATCAATATTAACAGATAAAACTCCCCATTTTGCTTGAGTTTTTCAATCAAGTTCTTGATTTTTATCTTCTATAATTATTAATTGTGTAGCTATTTTCAATCTCTTAATTATATAGTATGATAAATTATATAGTTGAAACGAAGTGTTCGTGGTAAGTGGAAAAGTTTTTACTATATATATATTTCAACAAGGCCGGATCAAATTTCGTCACTTTTGTATAAGGTGAAAACTGAATTCATTGCATACGAAAGAGCCATAAAAGTAAACAAAAAGTGAACTCCAATATTCGAAGTTCTGAGCTCTGTAAGTTTTAAATAATGTTCCCTTTTAAAGTGTAATTTCAGATTTATTCTTTTAATCTTTAAGTCTTTTTAACCACGCAATATGAATGAAGCCTTAACAACTTTCGCAAAATAATTTATAAATAGATTAAAACTAGAGATCTCAAAATATTTATAAAATTAACTCATATCAAATATTTATTTTGGTATATGATCAAACAACAACAAAAAACAAATATCTTTATCTATAAAGCTACTTTGTAAGTCTGGTTAATACCACTAGGAAAATCTTTTTCTATAATTAGAACACAAATTCAACTTTTTATATATTATTTCGTATACCTTCTAGGGACTAAATTTGATATTTTACATATTCCATTTAAATCTTCATAAATATCTTACGATTTTTTTGCTTATTATTCTTTTATATACCTTTATTAATGCGATATCTTTATATATTCATATGTTAGCTTTAATTTATAAAGCTTATTCAACCATATTCAGCAGTAATTCATTTGCTATCGATAAATCTGCACCAATCTCTCCCTACCATGAAAATACACCAACCCTCAGTCATAACCATTCGATCAATCCTTTCATTCTCACAACTCCTTTTATTCTATACAAGCTTTCATCTGCGAAAGGGAATAACTCATGTCCAGCGGCATCGACTAAGTGTCAACCTTCGCTGATAGTTATGGCGTATCATCACCCTTACTATCACCCTGACATCTCCAATCTTTTCCAAAAGGAATACAATGAGGGAATCTCCCTTTCCCTGCGGAGGATCAATACCTTTTAATTAATTCTTCGGCAGTCCATGCTGGCTCTCTTCTCCCAGCCCCCCTGGCTCTCATCCGAAACTTTCCTCCCCCCTTCTCCCCAACTCCAGACACCTACTATGTAAGTTTGGGATAATGGGTCACAGAGAGACTTCCAGTGTCTCCATAATTGGCTCGAAGAAGGAAGGCTCAAAGACGACGTTCAATCTAAGTTCCCTGACGTAAAGTTCTGCCCTCCCTTCTCCCTTCCCAAGCCGTTGGCGAAAAGATCGGAACTGATAATTATCGCCACTTTAGGCGAAAAATTGCACGTCCAGACTCGTTCGGGCAATTGATTATTCAAATTGAAATAAGGGGATGATCGAGTTACGCACTTCTTGGTGGCTCTAATAGACATCTGGAGATGATTTTGATGAGGGGTTGTGTTAAGTGGTCACCATTGATGAGCGGTAAATTTGCGATCCAGATTTTTAAACGTGATATTTCAGATTTAACTGCTGATACATTTTGTTGAATCAAGATTTAATTTATGATACATGAATAAAAGAAAAAACACATTTAGGCTCATTTTTACTTTTCTTTAGAAATGTCAGAAAAGCAGTTCTGATTGATATATTGGATGCTTTCAAATAAAGGGTATGTTATGTAATCAAGGATTATATGTTGCAAAATTCTGGTCTCGGTCTGTATAGATGGTAGTATATTTAAAAGTTTAACCCTTTGCGGACTGGTACGATGTATAATGTGAGCCATAGTTCACCGTTCTCGAGATTGAGGTGCAGGAAATGCAGTTAATGGCGAGGATAGCGGCTAAAAGACGGAGACAAATGTGTTTATTATCCATTCATTCAAACCCCTTATCTCATTACAATATGAAAAATGAAGTTTTATATAATTAAATAAGCACAGAGTTGGAAAAAATAAGATCGAGTATAAGGTGCGCAATCATGATCTGAATATTCTAAAAAGCTACCTGTCCGAAAAAGGTTAAAGAAGATACATTACCCTCTATTTTATTAAATAAAATTGAGTAAAATTGAGTTGCTGATAATTAAAAGATATACTGGAGGCATTTCAGCCTACCAGCTGAGTATATTTTTTTAGAAACAATACAAGAGTAAGGATTCTTATTATTATCACCGGATTTTTTTGTCTAGATGCGTTAAAATAGTCAAGGTAACTGAGGGGTTAATTTCAAAGGTAGGTCTGATAAGTGGCCTTCACATATGAGGGTAAATATGAGTCATAGATTTGTATTACTAATATATTAATTTGCAGTTTAGTGAATATAGATAGATTTAGAGTTATATAAATGTGTTATATTTTAATTTACGTTACCGGTATGAAAGAAGCATTTTTGTTAAGTTTATTCTTCGAATAAATAACACAGTAACATTTCTCCAATATTTTATATTTTATCGCCACTTCCCCTTAACTATTTATCTACTTGCCTCCTTCAGCGTATTTTTAACTAAATTTTGTTATTTATCCTCCCAAATATCTTTAGAAAATATATACAGCTGACATAAACATGTTACTTACATATGATGATTTATGTAAACGAAAAAATATAAAATTGATTATCGGGTGTATCATGGCGGTTTTTTGATAAGATTCAAACATCAAGAACCAATGAAGTAAAATTGTCATTTCATTTAGTATATGTAATTTGATAAATGCAATGCCACTGTAATTGACAATTTAATTTGATAATTGAAATGCCACTGTAATTGATGATGTAACTTGATAAATGTCCTTATTGTTAGGATACAAACTTGAATTCTTATATTTCTCCTTATAAAATTGTTTTATATTCACTGTTTGACAAAATATTCTTTAACATAGTTTAATCGTTATCGTAATAAAAAGCATCTTTTAAATTTGAGATATATTAAAATGTTGAATAATCCGAAGCATAAGGTACAGATATTTTTTTATATCCTGTATATCGTTCAGAAGACTTTCGTATTTAAAAGTTTAGGTTTTACAAAATAATCTTAAAATATATTTCTTTCATAAAACTCTGTTTATGAAATATTTTTAACAAGTATTATATTTTTAGTACATCTTTTAAATGTGTGTTGAAATGAATTTATCAAACTCTTGTTATCTAACAGTGCTATCTTTCCATTTCAAATGAATAAAAAGAAAAATTGCAACTGATGGAAGTAATTTAAGAGTGGATATAGAAAAAATATACCATTTGCAATTCTGGCTTTGTTTATGACATCAGAAAGACACATGTGCTTGTGCGTTGTAAAATACCGAGGCAAGATACTTCGGATATGTCTTTTTTCCCTACTCAATACAATTAAAAGGAGAAATATTTTTAAGTTTCTGCACATGTTTTAAAATAATTTTCAAAAATTAATTTTAAAACATGCGAAATCTGAATAAATTTATACATGGGAAAAGCAAGAAAATTATATGCCATGTTTCGATTCAGTTTATTAGTTTATTATTAAAATCTTTCCCTCAATATCAAATGAATTTCTCAGGCTTGAATTCAATCAAATATTTCCTCGAATTACAAGGAAGTAAAGCAGATATTCCTAAAGGGTTTTGTCCTATTAATTTTTGAGATCCTGCGTGAGGACAGAATGTTCTGTACTCTATGGTCTAGAAACGAATGAAACATAAATAAAGGTGTTTCGCTACTTGCAAACACACCGATTTGTGTCGCTTGGGGTAAAATCGTTCGACATATGGCCAGTGATGCGTTCCTTGTACACACGCCGATTTCTGTCGCTGCACATTAAATCGGTGGACATTTAATCGGCGATGTGTTGCGAAAGGAGCCACAAGATAGATCGCCGGACCGAAATCGGTGAAAGTGTAAGGGACGATAGAATTACATGAGCCACAGGAAATGCTGTGAGTTTATTGTTCCGAGGAAAGACAGTGGCAATAGTCAACAGCCGATCCATATTTTGTCCTTGTCGGAAAGTGTACAAGCTCCCACTCTTTTCTTCATTCCCCTAAAAGAAATTCTGTCGATCGATTTTATGTCGTTCAACAAAATTCGGTGTGTGTGCAAAAGGTCATTGAATTATGGTGGTGGTTTGCACACGCATCACTACATAAATTTTTCCTCATCGTAGCTCTTATAGATATCTGATAAAATATTCTGTATATTACATAATGTTTCGAAATTTTTTATCAATAATAATGTAAACCATTATTAGCTTTTATGGAGCGGGATGGACCAAAACCTTTCTTCGACTTCGTCAATTTCTGGTCGATCACTTAAATGCCATCGTTACCGAACGTTCGATGCAAATTATGAGTTAAAACATATTATTTATATGTTCGAAGTTCGCGAAAAATTCATCCAGCCTTTCGGGAGATATTCGTAAAAATGTTCATTATCAACTTTTTGTGAAGCAGTTGGATGCACTCGCTTATGCCTCACCTAACTTTAAGGAGGCATACTGAAGCATATTTCATATTTTTTTGAATATCACTCGAAAGGCTGGATGAAATTTCCTTGAACTTCGACCATATAAAGAAGAGGTTTCAACTCACAATTTACATCAAAGATTCAGTCACGAAGTCATTCAGGTGACCGACAAGAAATTAATGAACTCGAAGAGGGATTTTCGATTACCCTTCTTCATAGGAAACTAATAATGATTTACAACTTTCCTCAATTCTTTTGTGTGATTTGCACAATTTTTACATGCAATTTCGTAAAAATAGCACAAATATTTGGGAAGATATAAAGGTTTCTTTAAAAAATGCGAAATTTTTTGCTTATAACATGCAGAATTTTCCTTAGAATTGTGTGAAACTTACAGAATATTTGACAATATGTTAGAGTAGCATTGTATTGAAATGTAAAATAAATGAAATTAATAGTAAAGGAGATATTAGTATTTGTAGTGAATAGTTTTGTTACTGCGCATGCGCGACAAGTAGCGTAATTTCTCTTTCACAGCTTTAGAGCCATATATATTAGGGTGTCCCAGGATACAAGGGGAAATTTTTTTTTTTCAAAATCGAATACGCATACCCTCTATTTTTTTTCTATTTCACCTCAGTAACATAAATAAAAAGTATTATTGCGATAAGATAACTGTAACCCGTGCCGACTGGAGGTCGAACTTGAACGTGAAATCTTGTACGGGGAATACTATGGAAAGATTGCCAAATGTATGTTTCTTTGGTACATAAGACACCAATTTATTCAAAGCAGATATTGATTACAATATTACAGTAAAAGAAACATTACTGTACATATTTTCGTTTCAATGTTACCTTTTTACTGTCAGGATAGATTTTCATGTGTTCTTGTACGCAACGTAACAAAAATTGTTTCTGTTCCTCCTCAACCGTTATTAAACCATGAAAATCCTGCATAATTTTTACCGCCTATTTCAGCTGTATCGTTCACTGCTCTAAGCATTGTGACTGTCTTTTGAGAAACGAAGTGTTATTCGCCCATGAAGAAGGACTCTCGTTGAGAAAACTATCACCAATTTTGAGTCTAGAAAACAATGACTGGCTTTTGACTGATATGAAATCATCGACGCTTTTCTCTGTAAAAAAATAAAATAACAGGTCACAATTGCGTGATATAAATAAATAACTAAAAAAAACCCTACAAAATCAATGTATCAAATTCACCATACAATGAACCACTAAGTTCTTCCTTCGATGGAATGTATTTTTTCTCATGGGTCGAAAAAATTTCTCTATGTAAATTTGCCACCATTTTTAATTTTGTTTCTTCTTCCACATCATCATCAAAGTGGCAATACTGCTATTTCGTTAGTAAAATACCATAACTGCTGGCTAAATTTCTGTAAAGCAGCTTTCGAGATACTTTCATTCACTTTTTCGTAAGCTTTCAAAGATTTCAAAAAGCACAAATCTTTGTAGGGTGCTTTAACTGCCAAAATGCATTGAAGCCATGGTTTAACGTAGATTGTCACGATAAACAAGCAAACGTCTAACAGTGCTTTCTTATCCTTGGTGTTTAATTTCAGCTGAGAACTAAATAACGATAGTTTTAGGGAGTAAATCACTGGGACCATCCATCTAGCTTGGTGCATAGGAACCGAAGGTCTGATTTTAATTTTTTTTCTGCATCTCCACCTAAAAATACGATAGAAAGTTCGATCAACTCTAGATAGTCATCTCTGACCATAACATTTTTAAGTTCAGCGCGGTAAAAGTTAAGAAAATTTTCAAGTTCGGGTACAGTTCGGAACAATTCCACTGTTTCTCTGTGGCACTGTATTTTAGTGGGATCAATGTTTTTCCAATTATATTTGAGCCTTTTAAAGAGTGGGATATCGGGGCTTGTTGTCACTCTTTTTAATTTTCACTTCGAATACGGCCTTTAATACCAGTTCGTATACATGATGGTGGCAAGAGAAAAACAGCATTTCCCTATCAAATTTTTGCTCGAGGAGCGCACAAGCACCATTAAAACGACCTTTATTCGAAGCCATACTATCACAACAGAGAATTTGGACTTTGTCTTCGAGATTTCAATCTAAGATCGCCTTTCAAACAGCCTGTGCCTGTTCTTTGCCTGTAGAATTATCCAGTCTCGACACAGCAATGAGTTGTTTTTTAAGTCCATATGAAATAACTATAGGGAAGCTTTCTTCTTTCGATTTTCGAGCACTCAAAGCAGGCAACAGTTTGCCATCCCAATGTAAGATCACTACATCCGGTACCTCGATTTGGAAATCAATTTTTATGCTTTCCGCGCGTTCATTCCGTTTTTCTGTTCGGATTCTTTGAATTGAAGACTTACTTATCGAAAATTCGTCAATGTTACATTTAAGTGAATCAATAGTAACTTCAAGAATAAACGCAGATTCTCGCATGCTTAACTGACACCTGTCTAATGCAGCAACTAACTTAGGAGTAATAAAGACTTTCCTCATTACTGATTTACTTGTCCCAGGTTCTGAGTTTTCGATCAGTGTTGGGAAATCTTCTGAATATATATTTTCACTAGAAGTGGAAGAGGAATCTTCTTTCAATTTTTCGTATATGCCGAGGATTTTGAAGCGGAAACATATTTGATTCGCTGATTTTCTTCTTTGACAACTCGAAGTCGCGCCCTTTCCTATTTGTCGGTCCGTTTCTTATCCACTCCACCTAAGTGACCAGGTCGGCCCGGCTCTCTTTGGCGCTGCAAGAACATCCTATCTTCCTCTATTTTCATTTACTGCAGTGCATCAACGTGTGCAATGTCGAACAAATTGTCTAAATTATTTACAAATTCTTGTTGTCGCTGCTTGAATACGTCTTGTAATTTCTTTCATTTTTTGTAAGTCTCTCCAAACTTGGTACACGTTAACAAGTTTCCTCATACAATCTGGCAACGATTTGGTAGGCATGCGTGCCTTTTGCCAAAAGATAATACATTCGCGAATACCGAGATTTGCTCTTTCATTAACAGTTAAATTCACTTCTCGAATATTGTAAAACAAAACTGCGAGATCTTGTCCATTAGAGGGAAGTTTTTAACCCGTTATTTGATGTTCTATTTCCCTTATTAAAAATATCACTTTTTTAGAAATACGCAATTCCATTGTCATGTTCTGTTCACTGATTAAAAATTATACAAGCATTTAGTAACAAAACAACTTGGAATTATAAGCACATTGACACGTGGATGTGCGCTGTCCTGAGTAAACTGGTACTGACACGTTTCAAGGGTTGCGCATTGACATTGTCGAAGATTTCCAATGCCTTTCTTTTCTGTTTAGTTTTGTCTTTACCATTTGTAGCTGCTGTGTGATCCGCAACAGACACGTGTCAGCGTTCGCTGGCTTAAGTGCACAAGTACTTATTGACACGTTTAGATGCAAGTCGGCACGGGTTGCCGTGTTTCAAATTACATGAAACTTTATTTACAATTTTTTTGACATAAAAGGAAAAAAATAAGAGGGTATGCGAAAAAAACAAACGACTTTCATTTTTTTGGGACACCTTAATATATATATATATATAGCGCAACCTATATAACAATTCCAGTTCAATACCTATAATATTCAGAAAGATGTCGGCATTTTGTACAGCGCTGTTTGGTGTAAAGAGCCAGTTTTTTTAAAAGTCGGGCAAATCGGGCAGTCTTGGATAGTTGACATTTTTGATTTTTTTGAAATTTTCAGAATATGATCTTCATGTAAAACTATTAGACACGTGTTTTTTTATTTTTGCAAAAAAAAGAAGATCGTCCATTATTTTAAGAAAAACATACCATTTTACATAAGGCAATACTTTTTGTGCCAAGAGTGAACCATGGCATTGGTATTAATTTTGTGTTTTTGTGCTTCCACACTGATTGTTAGGACATAAACACTTATGGCTGACTTTTGGCACCAAGGCCAAAGGTCTTTTTTCTGAAACTTTGACCGTCAAAATATTATTTTGCCAACAGTGAACCACAAAGGTATATATTTCAGAGAATACATTCTAATGAGAAATACCGAAAAAGAGCAGGACATGTGTGGTTGAGTTTTGTAGTACAGAAATATTTTACCTTACAATTGCGAAAAACACAAAATTTCATGATTTTAGAGGTCATTCACTGCTTGTGCCAACAGTGACCAAGTATGAAATTAGCTGGAAAAGAAGCCTTCAGTATAGCAGAAACAAAATCAATTCACAGATGTATGGTAACTTTTTCAAGTTTTATATAATGCGGCTCTATACTTTGTGCTGAACATGTGTTTTGTGGCACTTGTTAAAAAAACATCGATTGTGTTTATTTCAATATTTATTACTATTTTATTTAAAAATATTACATTAAAATTTATTTAACTATCTGAATTGCTCTCTGAACATAATAATAAACAATTAGAACAAATTGAAAATTGAATACTGCAAATACTCGTCGTATAACAGTACCTCCTTTTAAACTCCTCTTTTATATTATACAATATTGTACTTTATATTATATCTCCTTTATAATATACAATACTATCTGTGTAACGGAAGGAATGGGCTTGTCTAAAGTAAATTATTTAGCAGCTAAAATATTTATGTTGCAACAAAGCATTATCAATTCTGTTTACTTGTTTGTTGATGATGTTGCTTACCTAGGAAAGCATTTAACTGCTGGGAATCATAACTTTACCAATATCAGCAGCACCTTGGACAAAGTACTCTTTAGTTATACTTAAAAACTTAAAGCATCCACTGTCAGATCTCCCATTGCAGCAAATGAGCCTAAAAACCTCGTAAATAATACTACAATTCTGAATGTGTTTAGAAGAGCCTGAGCACTTCCAAATAGGAAAATAACGTTTCTCTTACAAACAAGAACTATATATTTATCATATATTTATAACATCTTTATGAAAGGAGAAAAATCTGGTGTAAAATCTTCACCAGAAAATTCAGTGAAGGAAATGAGACAACAGATAGAACCTACTGGATGAAAATGATTTCAACCTTTTAAGTATATGACTTCTTCACAAATCAGAAGCCTCTTCAACAGGATGTTAGCTCTGCATAAAGGTGGTGCATTAAAACCACCAAGTCCAAGTTTGGAACATGTTGATGTCATTAATGAAGATTTAAATGACATCACTGAACAAGTAAGGAAACTGTTAAGTTCATATCTATATTATTATTATTTAAATTATATTACTTTGCCATTATAAATTCTGTATGGCAGTATACATTAATTTATAATTTTATATCAGAGATGAGTTATATATACATTACTTTAACTTCTTTACAGGAACTAAAACAACAAGAAGTGCAGAACTTGCTTACAACCCCTGAATCGATCCATGATGTGCAACTCCAGTTAGTTGGATATAAACAAGAAAAGGATGACAAAGGGAAGAAGAGAAGAGTTTAAAATTTTTTCCAACCATACCAAAAAAATAAAAAATAGATATGATGAAAAAACGATAGTATCTATACAGACAATTCTTTAGAAAGCTATGAATCACACAAAATAACTGAACAATTAAGCCAAAGTAATTTCATTCAAGACATCCAAATGAAACTTCAAAACATACAAAGAGCAGTTCAGGAGCATTTGTATTTTGCTGTGTCCTATGAACAGGACTTGTTTTACATTAGTAAAATGAAAAGATTGAAGGTGAAGACATACTTATGAAGTTCCTAGAAAAAACCGCGCGGGTAATTTCCTCTGACCAAAAAGAGATCAAAAAGAAAAGGTGAACATTAAATTCATTTTCTATGGATCTGTACAACTATATGGAAATAACCCATTTACTATTCACATTGATCAAATAATTATTGCTTATAAATGCTACAAGAAGAATCGTTTGGGAATATGGAAATAAAGACTTCTTGGCATTCGATGAGTATTTGCAGAACTCCGTTTACAATTTGTTCTAATTGTTTATTTTGTTCAGAGAGCAATTCAATTAGGTAAATAAATTTTAATGTAATATTTTTACATAAAATAGTAATAAATATTGAAATAATAGCAATCAATGTCTTTTAACAAGTGCCACAAAACACATGTTCAGCACAAAGTATAGAGCCGCATTATATAAAACTTGAAAAAGTTACTATAGATCTGTGAATTGATTTTGTTTCTGCTATATCTCAGGCTTCTTTTCCAGCTAATTTCATACCTGGTCACTGTTGGCACAAGCACTGAATGACCTCTAAAATCATGCAATTTTGTGTTTTTCGCAATTTCAAGGTAAAATATTTCTGTACTCCAAAAGTCAACCACACATGTCTTGCTCTTTTTCGGTATTTCTGATTAGTATGCATTCTCTGAAATATATACCTTTGTGCTTCACTGTTGGCAAAAGAAGATTTTGACGGTCAAAGTTTCAGAAAACAAGCTTTTTTTCGTCGAATTTTGAATGACCTTTGGCCTTGGTGCCAAAAGTCAACCATAAATCTTTATGTCCTAACAGTCAGTTCGGAAGCAGAAGAACACAAAATAATTAACAATACCATGGTTCACTCTTGGCACAAAAAGTATTGCCTTATGTAAAATGTTATGTTTTTCTTAAAATAATGGACGATCTTCAATTTTGGACCCCCAAAACTATAGGGAAAAAATTTTCAAAATTAAAAAAACACGTGTCTAATAGTTTTACATGAAGAACATATCCTGAAAATTTCAACAAAATAAAAAATGCCAACTATCCAAGCCTGCCTGATTAATTGAAATACTGGCTCTTAATACCATCTGCTGCCTCCAGATAGAGTTTGCACACCCACGTTCCTGTATGATTCTGAAAGCTTATCATATGCCTGAACTACCATTGAAGTTTGGCCATTTTTTTAATTATCCTGTATAACCTAAAGAATTAAACTTTTCTAGAACCTTATAATTATATTTTGAGAAGAATCGTGGATAAATTTAATACAGTTTGTTTATTGCAAATTTTATTCTGAGCTTGCTACAAAAAATATAGTTGTTTTAAGATAATTGACGAACACACCCACATACGCACAAAAAAGGCGTACAATAAATAGAAGACGAAAAAAATATTAAAAATTAAAATAAGGATTTCAAAAAACAAGCTATTATTAGTGCACTAAAAGTTTCAAAAAATGTTATTTTTTATTAAATTTGTAGATGCTAAAGCAAAACTCGTAAAAGTGTGGGAAGCTGAAATAAACAGCTTAAGTAAATTGGAATCATGTTCACAGTATATTTAATTTTTAACTAGCGTTTCATAATTTTCTTTTCGTTCAAAAATTCATTTTCAGCATTTTAGTACAGGAATAAGATTTGCTTTATAATTGCATCATTAAATTTGTATTATATTCTATTTTTCAGTTATTAACATATTTTATAATAAATATCATATTTATTCTTGTATTCAAAATTTATTTTCAGCATTTTAGTACAGGAATAAGACTTGCTTTATAATTGCATCATTAAATTTGTATTATATTCTATTTTTCAGTTATTAACATATTTTATAATAAATATCATATTATTCTTGTATCCAAAATTTCGCAAATTGCCTACCAGGTAATGCATCTCGCTTTAAATAAAGGGTAATTAAAATTAAGCGATTAAATTACAGTGAAATTCTGAAAATATTAAAATATTATATTGTCATCGTGTACATTCAGCTTGCAGAATTTTGGAACACTAGCACATCAGAAGGTGAGAAAAAAAAAGATTAAAAAATCAATCTTTAAAAATATGAGTTTCACAAAAATGTAAAAACGCAAGCATAAGAAAAGGAAATGATAACGAAAGTAAAACCTTCTACTAGGCATCTTTGATATCATTAACGCCTATTTATAGTGACAAAGTAAAGAAGTACTGATTTATAAAAATGAGTAGTAACTTTTTGATTATAGAAACTTTTTTAAGAATTTATATTCTTAGCTTAAAAATACTTTAACAATTCTAAGATTCAAAGTTTAATAATGGCAGAAACAAATTTTATATTTCATTGAAATAACCATAATTGGCAAAACAGTAAAAAGAAATTTTCATTTCCATTTAAATAAAATTTTAGAAAGAGTGCTTTCAATGAAATAAACTGTATTAGTAAAATTCAGAAATATTAAAATATTCCAGACGGGAAACAAGCAGCCAATACGCTGAATCGTTGGTTGAAGAAAGATGTCTCTACAACTGTAGAACATTTCAACTTTCTCGAAATGCGCTTTTTTCATTTTTAAAACATGTCTATCCAGCAGCTTAAAATATTTCTTCCAGAGCATACAACTAGAAGTTCTTTAAAGTAGTCCGAAACATCCAAACATCAAAATAAAAAAAAATGTCGTTATGGAAAAACTTCTGTTTTTGTCGAAGCTCTTTACAGACGAGAAAAAATATTTTTGTGTAGTTTATATTATTTTCAATTCTCGAAAGTTTCACCGAAATTTATTGTTTTTCTGCTTTTATAGAATGATTTCCGCAGTAAAAAACATAAAAGTGAATTGAACTCCATGATTGTTATACAAAAGCACACGTGTGAAGATAGTTAAGAAAATATTTATCAACACTTAAATGCATTTGCGTTACTGCTAGTGCTAAAATATATGAATAATGCATTCTACAAAATAAAATGAATTTAAGCAATAATAAATGGAGTTTGTGTTAGCTTAGATTTGCAAAGGGAAATGATATCATATAAATGAATTTATTTTAACCGAAATTTAATTTGTTTTCTTTTAAAAACTATACTTGAAAGCGAGTGAAAAAGAGAAAGAATAAAGGGATTTAAATGTCGTGCTATATGTATTTTCCGAGTAACTAGGTATTCCCAGTACGTAATTAAGTCTAAACACAGTTCAAGAATGGCTTGAACTGTGTTTCAAGAAATGCTACTACATTAAAGCATACATCATTTCATGCCGTCTCATTTTGATACGTTTATAAGCAACGGTGTAATTAAAGATTGAAGAGTAAATTTATTACCTTAGATGAAAAAGACAGAAATAGATGAAGATTATTAACCCTTTCTAAATCCGTGGTAAGTATACTTTCCAACAAATTCGTGGATTTTTAAATGCAATTTTTTAAGATTTGAGTAAGTTCTCGCCAATGTTTCGATGAAACAAAAACCTAGATGTCCCAATTTCTTATCTCAAGGCACAATTATTAATTAATAAATTAATTAACCAAAAATTAATGTCATCCTATAAGCTAAATGAATTTCTTTTCCTAAATTAATCTCGCATACAAAGTAATGTTTTATACCACTAATAGAAAAATATGGCCCTTTAAAAGGTTAAATGGAGATGTCATCTGAATTATTCAGTTATAATTTTGAAGACGATTGAATGAGTGAGAAGGCTATAGTTCGAAAATTCCATCCACAAGTCATTAAATTATCCATAGAATTAACAAATGGAATGAAGATTTACTTCTGAATGAAGCTCAAAGATAAAGAGAAAACTTCACTACTATTTAGCCAGACAGCAAAATATGCGAAGATCTCTCAGCGAAAATCAGCCAGTTTGACATATTTTCTTTTTAAGAATTTACATTTTGGAATCAAGTCCAGTTCTCAAAAAAGTGAAGAGAATAAAAATTTTATTAAAAAAGATATGCCATCGGTTATTAGTGCTTATCTAAAATGAAGAGAATATATTTGAATACATATTAATATGGCATAGTAGTATAGAATCAAAATTTAATTAAATTACTAGATATACTGTTAATGAAGTCCTGTAATTTTAAAATAGTGTATTTTCCTTCCGAATATCAAAGTGTAAAAAATGAAATCCTTAGGGTATAAGGAAATGAATGAAAAATACATTACAAAATTCCATTATTAGAAACATTAAATGAGTCATGTTAAATAAAAATAATTAGTTAAAAACAAGTAATTTTAGCTGTAGGTTAGTTCTGCAAGAAATATGACAAATGAGGAATTTTGAAAAAATACATTCTTCAAAATTAAACGCCCTGTAATCATCTAGATTTAATTAAGAACCTGGGCCTCATATATTGTTATGCTTTAATGAATTCCTTTAGAATTATTTGCATTTGCATAAGTCAAGAATAATCCAAAATTGCTTACAACGAACGTACAACAGCAATCTCTTTACAAAATTGGAAGCATAACTTGTATGTATGCCCCTTGTGTCTAATCTAACAAGTCGCCTGACTTCTCACATCCCAGCCAGTGCTCTCACCCGCCTAATGTTAAACGACACATACCTTTTTCCTGGCTCTCCATCCCACGGGAGAAGTTGGTCGCATAGTTCGGATAGTCCACGGCATTCCTCAGTCCTTTCGAACAAAAGCAACCCTCGCCACCCTCCCTGACCTTCCTACGTGTCCTAGCGATGTCATAAAATCTTTTTCACTCTGTTAAGCAGAACAAGCGGAGTCGAAATAATTGATATAGGTGGTTCAGCGTTATGTCTACATCTTTCATAAGAGTCGAATTATGAAGCAGAGTGCCTTGAGTCGAGGTGGAATGTTATTACAGAGCACGTAACGTTGCCATACGTAAGGAGGAAGCAGACGCAAAAAATGTTTCATTTTAAATGTTCTGCGACGATTAGTTTCTGCATCTGACCTTGTCATTAAGTTAGAACAACTAATTTAATGATTGTGATAAGCTGAGGAATGTTATCCACTGATTAGAATGGAAAGCGTTTATGATGTTGAGATTTCATAAGTTCTGCTTGGTAAATGCAGGAATTTAATCAACCGGAGGAGAAATTAATAACGTCACACTGAGCCTCAATTTATGATGTTTAATAGCGACATTTTTCTTAAATTTTGATTTTTGTATTTATTTTATTTGAATATATATTTTTGAGAACAGGCCGTCTCTTACGAAGTATCCAACTTCAAGTCTTATTGCGAAATATTTGAATCCTTTAATTTCGTCCAATTTTAAATGTAACAAGAGCAAATTCAAACGCCACAATATTCTCGCTTTAATTTTCCAAATACTTTGTTAAGTTAAATTTATCTTTATAAGCATTAACTGTCTGATATTGCTTTATTGGCACTGTTTTTCGACATATATGCTCACCTGGGATGCTAAAGAGTGTTTCTACGTATACACTGGATAGGATAATTTTTTCGGCAATGAAAAACATTTTTTTCAAAGAAAACGAAAATTTTTCACAGCTATTTGCTTTAGAAAATCCTCTTCAAAAGATAGACGGATCGTGATAAATAAAACAACAGTTCTGCCCATGTTATCGAAAATGAAACAATGATAAACATTTATACAGAACAAATATTTATTTCCTTGTATTATTTTGTACACTTCCAATGATTACATTCAATCTTGAACCTGTGGGACTAGATCAAGCAATTATTTGAATTCCCTTATCTGTTATTTCTTTTTCATGAAATGATTTAGGACAACTATTAGCTAAACATGGAAATGGGACTCAGACAAATGAACAATTCATTAACCAGACGAAAATATGGAATTTAAGTTTTAAAATTGTTCGGAGTTAAAATAAATATTTCTTAGTATTTAATTGCGTAAATGAAATAGTGTTGAACATTATTTCGTGATACAAAGAAATGAAAAAAATATTTCAACAGAAGTAAACGATGAATTATTACAGACGAAAGACAAGCGAGGATTATCGAGTTGAAGAGAGCATCAACACCTAATTATTAAAAGAACAATTTTAAACTAAGATCTTGCATTACAGAGATAAATACATGAAAAAAATTTAAAAAATTCAAATAAAATGTCCAGTACTAGAAAGTGCGATGAATGCCCATTTTTATTCAGTCATTGTTAATACTGTGATATTAAAATAAAAGATAAAAATATCTCCTTCGAAATAAAAGTTGAAAATGTGCAATTACACGAAAGAGCTTCGCTTTTGTTTTGATTTAAACAATGGGATAATTTTGATAAAAATTTACGAGCAATGATTTATGAAAAAGAAAAAATGCTAAAAACATGTTTCTGTTTTTTCTATCAATAATAAAAATAAATTCCGTGATTTTTAAAATTGAAATAACGTAGTAAAAATAATTTAAGTTTCAATATTTTTTAAAATTTTAACTCGCGATGAAGCGCGTCGAGCTTCGTAGGCCTTCGTTCTTTCTATTAATGAAACGAGCAGAAAATTGCATTTAATTTAATAGAAAACATATGTTTCTCTAAAATAAAGAGTGTGATATAAAAAATAATTTTCAGATAGATAGCTTTTGGGGGAGCATCAAAATAGAAAAGATCGATAAATGCTTGTACGTCCAAGGTATTTATGAGAAGAACGTGGCCTTCCCGTCGAAAATTACCTGGAATTTTCCGAATATAAGTTTCAGTGCACTCCCCATCAGTTGATATCATCGTCTCATCGATAAGCAAATCCAAGAAGTTTGAATAAATAATGATTCACCAATATTTCTGGGTATTTTATGGGGTTTTTGTGTGTAGAAGTTCTCATAATATTCCGTGGTTTTAATAAATAATCTCATAATTTTCCGCCATTTTTACACCATTTGATATTTCCAGCTTTTTCACCAATTACCGCTTTCTACACCATTTTTTTAAATACAGCTTTCTTCTAAATAATTGATGGATTGACAAATATGTGATTCATTTCCAATCTCCTTCGACTTATGATCACTAACTAATTCGTCTTTAAAAATTTGATTACTTTCTTTATTAATCAATTCTTAATTAATTTATATTTCAGATAAAAGTTTTCCCATTCTTTCCATTTCATATTTATATCTCAAATAAAGATAAATTGTTGTGATTTATATGTCCTCCTCAGCAGTCCTACGTAGATGCGCAAGCACGCACTAAATGAGAAACGTTCTTGAAATGCCTGTGGTCAGCAGGGAAATGACCTTGAATGCAGCTACTGTGAATCTGGAAATTTTTCGATGAAGGTTTCATTTTCTGTAATAAATTCTTACTGCCGTCGATCCTGATAGAGCGTCCTCCCGTGTTAAATAGCCTAGATAAGGCAAATTATTTTCATGGTTTCTGTCTGTATTTAGTGAATGTTGAAAAAATAATTTTCAATTTTTTTTTAATTATGTCTTCTTGCAATTAAAGAGTCAAAACTTTTCAAGATATCATTCCATGTGAATTTTTGATAAGACAAAAAATAAAAAAACAATGCTTAGGTAAGCACATATTAAATATCTCATGTATTTGTGTTCAAGCTTGGAAACTGTAAGCATTGAATCCTTTGATCCTTTTAACGCCAAAAAACAGCATAAGCATATTTTATTTTATTACTAAAAGAATTTCTTATAAAATAAGAATATTTTATAAGTGTTTCATATTTGATTAAGTTCTCAGAATAAAAACCGTATCCGTTCAATAGCTTGCCATGATTCATAATTCTCTCAATATTTATAAATAAAAGAAACAGAGCTTTTTGGTCTATAATTTTATTTTTTCATCACAAGAATATAGGATTCAAATGGAAAATATTTTTTTAAAAAATTTACCCGTTTCTTTTCATTAATTCACTGTGATTAATCCACCCCTATTGGACCTCCTTTGTATTTCCGATCATATGTTCTATTAAAAAATGAATTGTTTCTGTAAATCGGGCCTACATTTAAAGTTTGCAAAAGGCATTTCAGAGCACGCTGTAATCATCCATCTTATCTCTTTTGTATTCAATTATCACTTCATCACATCATACACTTTTCTGGGGTATTTTTTAAGTATAAGAATTTGTTTTTAAGCCATATAGTTATCCAATACTGTTCTTAGAAAATAGAATACAAAAAAGGAAAAATACAGAAGAAACAGAAGTAAACAATAGCGATAACAATACACCTTTATATAGAAATATATGTAATTAGAGCACTGTTATATTTAATTTTTTCAGTATCGATTTTAAAATTCCTTTACTGAACATGTGTATTTCGTCGTTTTGAACTGATATAACTTGAACCATGCTAGCTTGTATGTATAAATATGCATTCAAACAATTAACCATTCTGTAATTTTATTTTTGTTTGTTTGTTTTCAGTTTTCTCACTTTTTATTGATTTTTTCTAATTACGTGTCGTGTGATTTTTCAAACCATATTTAACAGTAATATCATTAAATTTTCGTATTTGTATAATTATATCCGCAATTTTTTTAAAATTTAGTTCCTTAATAACTTGTATGTAATCCTATCTCTGATGATATAATTTTGTTCAACCTTTACCATACTTGAATATGACCATCTATCAAAAAGGAAAATCCACTGAAACATCAGTGCAGTTACAGTTTTGCTGTTGCATTTTTCAGCACTCATTAATTGCAAAATCTCCATTTTTAATTATTTCCGATTTTAAACATATCTTACTCCTTTTATTCATGATATTTCAATTAAAAATCCACTTCAGACTTTTGTACTTTCACATATATTCATCCCAAACCAATCCTTTGAAGTCTAAGGTTCTAGCAAGTCCTAGCCATTTTCAGTAAATTTAATAATAATTACAATTTTAATAAATTCACTGAAAATTATTTAAGTGTAATTATTAAAATAATGTTCATGGGAAATTTTTCGAAGGAGGATAAAAATATTCTTTATGGATTTTTTAAAAATATTATATATATAATTACTTAATCAGTGATAAAAAAAACCCGGTACGTACATGCACAATTATGATCGAATTACTGCAGAACACTCAAGTTGTTTACAGCGTAACGCAATATAGATTGTTATATAGGGATGAAAAGCACGCACATCTCCAGAGCTACCTTGTCATACATTACCCAGATAGCACGTAAGTTTGCAGCAAGTTTGATTTTGACTTGTCATGGCAAAATTTGACGCGTCAAACTTGAATCGAACTTGTAGTAAGTTCGATGTGACAAGTAGCGCCATCTCTTTGCAAATCAAACTTGCTGCAATTTTGCAAAACAAGCTTCCTGCAAAGATAGCACAATAAAGAGATAATTATCTTTGTCTCTGTTTTAAAAAAACATCCGATTTTTAAAAGCATCTCCTAGACCGTAATTATTTTTTATTAATTTAATAAATCAATGATAATTTGTGAAAAAATAACTTTTTTATAAAAAAATTTTTGAAGCATTTTCCATCTTTTTACTAAATATATCACTCTCACTTTAAAGAAAACTATATCGCCTTTTTCTTAATGTTGAAATTTTAACGTTTATAAACAAAATTAATCTAAAAAACAGTCGGTATTTGTTGAAAAATAATAACTAGACATTTTGTCCCATTTTAAAGTAATTACTTTTGAACTCTAATTTCATAATTTATTCTACTAGCAAAACGTAGTTATTAGCGAAAATCGCTCTCTCTTTGACTTCAAATCATATTCTCAACTAAAAAAATTAATGAAAACCAGAAAATAGTTTAAAATATAAATCGTATACGAATCGCATCGAACGATGTTTTAGCGAAATCTATAATCTATCCTCTCCTCTCAGAGTTCAGCTGGCTCAATGGTTAGCGTCACCGCTTCGGAACCGGGAGGTCGCGAGTTCTATCCCGGGTTCTGTTTCGTACTCTGTTTTTGCTGTAATTTGCAATATGTTTGCACGGCAAGCTTGTGGCAAGCTTGCTGCAAGTTCGTTTCATGGTGACTTCGGAGCTTTCGTTTACTTGCTGCAAGCTTACTGCAAGCTTGCACACTTGTCATGACAAATTTGTGGCAAACTTGCACTCTTGTCATGACAAATTTGTGGCAAGCTTGCTGCAAACTAAAATTGCTATCTGGGTATGTTATAGCTTGTTTGCAGTTAGACATTACCTGAACTTTCATTGTTATTAGAAACAACTTGAGTCAAGAATGCCGAATTCACCTCGACACAGAACAGCAAAGATTTAATCAGGAGTGATATACGTTTTACGAACGGGAACTTGAAGTAGCGTAGTAATAGAAGAAGTCGCGGATAGAGACAAATGCAATAAGGTGTACTTTGCATTTCGGAAAACAATTCAACATATTTCTCCTGTTTGAAAACTAAAGTTTTTCTATGTCATTTTTGCCTAATGGGTATATTCAGAACATTCACTTATATCGAAGATTAAGCTCATTTCGAAAAAGCTGATAATTCATCCTCCATGTAATTAAGTAATCAAATGAAAACACAGTCAACCGAAAATCTGAGATATTCAAAATTTGTCATTTTACTTTTCAACCGTCTCCAACACAATGAGAGAATTAAAGTTACCTCTACATAAAAACCCTTTCTCACATAATGTCGCTCTGTTTTCGCTAAATCTTGTTCGAGTCACTATTCGTCCTCTTAAATTCCTTCTTTCCTGAAAGATAACAAAGTTACGCGTTTCTCTTCTTTCACCAAACTGAAGATTTTACTCTCCTCTATTGCATTATTGGCACATAATCCAATAGTCCTCATTTGTTTCCGATTGGCAAAAGGAACACGGGATTTAAAAAGTTTCCTGAAAACTGGGACAATGAAGAGAAGTTTCAGTATTTGAAAGATGAAATTATTCATTTTTTTGAACAGAAAATAGCTATTACTTCATTGTTTTACTCTCCTGCTTTCAAAAGATGTAATTATTATTTAAGGAACTTTTGATTACTTATTCTATCTACAGATGTTGAATATTTTTTAACATCTTCCCAAGCATATAAAGTGAAAGTGTTTCCTCCGACTCATTTATTTTATTGGCTAGTATAAGTATTCTGTTTTCTTTTGAACATCTCAATTATCTAATATATTTTTAATATAGTCGAGACCAAATCCATAGAAAGATTGCTTTCCTTTCAAAGATTCAAACTCTTGTGCATAATTCTGTCAGAATAAAATTGTGATTCTACAAAAGCGTAAACTTATCTATTAGAAAAATAGATTAGATACTTATAATAATAGATTTTTAACTTCATCTAATACATTAATATATATACCAAATTCAATTTTTTTTAAATTCATTTACAGATTTTCTAAACACTGCTTATCTCCCCTTCGAGCTGGTGATACGTATATTCATATACAATGCAATTAGAGAAATTGTTAGTTTATAATGTTTAGAAATGAAACAGTTTATTTTTGCTTTCACATGCATATTTAGATATGGTGAATATTAAGAAGAGAGGTTTAAAATTCAAATATATGCATTAATTTGTTGTTATTTATTTCAGTTATAAAAACCCTTTTTTAAAAAACTAATAAAATTCTCCAAATTGCTATCAGATTCCATCTGTAGTCACTGTAGAAAGAATGAAAAATCACTCATCTGAATTTCATTAAGAGGGAAATGCTCCTCACGATATCATTAAAAAATTTCTAATCAAATGTAATATCGTCTCAAACTTGTTGAATGAATGTATTCTTGAAAGGGATTCTCAATAATCTTAACCCTTTAAAGGACCATTTTTATCTAGTAGTGGTATAATAAAATAACTTTGAAATTCAGATTTATTTAAAAACAGAAATGCATTTAGCTTATTGGGTTACATTAATGTTTTGCTAATTAATTTTTATTAATTAATAATTAATTACCAAGAAAGACACTTTATTATGATTTGAAATAAGAAAGTGGAACATCTATGGTTTTGTGTCATCGAAACATTTGGAGGTAACTCAGGCCAACTTTAATAATTTCATTTAAAAATTGATTAATTCTTTGGGGAGTATACTTCTCACAGCCTTAGAAAGGGTTAAACCAGGAAAGGGAACCTAATTAGTCAGATTAATTAAAGAAATCAAAGCGAATTTAATTTTAGCACTGGGCATCTTAACGCGTGTAGAAAAATAACGCATTTATCTCGATTATTAAGACGATCTATAAACTATGAAAAGAAGAACATTTATTACTCTCTTTTAAATATAAATACTAATTTTATATTTAAAACAGCTTAATTACAAACTTTTAACGAAGTAAAAGACGTAACTACTTCGAACGACTTTCCATTAAACTAAACTTTTAACGAATTTTATTTTAATGGAAGAAGAATTTCCAATGGACAGAATTGTAGCGATCTAAGATGAAAGATAATTTCTCATTACTGTTTTCATTAAATTATTACATTTGCTTTAAAGGTGTTTTTAACTCTCCCTGTTTTAAAATAAAAAACAAAAAATAAATTAAATTGAATTAAATATATGGAATTAGCATTTTGTTTTTCTGTTATAATTTAATTTAAATGATTTCCTTTTAAAGAACGACATATTATATTCAAGAAACTTCAAGCCTATTTCATTTACTTTGCCTTCACTGAAGAAAAAATTATCGTGTCTATCAATAACTAAGATATTTCCTAGGGGTACATTTTATATTAAACAATTTTCCTTCAAATTCAGTCATATGGTATTTTATGTAATAAATCTACAGAAATAATTATCGTAACTTTTGTCTCCCCTTCTCAACAGGCTGAGTCCTTATACCTCCAATTTTGAAACTAAAGATAGAATATGACATCGCACATAATGGAAAACAATTCCTCTTTTATGGAAACAATTTTTCAGTCTTGGGAACAAAAACGCTCACTATTTTTTATTTTACGGATTTATGCAAGTGCATTCTACTTCTATTGAAGATTATATCAGCTTCAAAAAAGTTGATAGAAGATACTCATTCTCTGAGCCATAGAGAAGTGAGATGAAAAGAAGGTCAACAGAAAATCTGGAAAAATGAAAATTGTTCCCATCATCTTTTTGTCGTTTTCCTCTGAACGAGGAAATAAAATCTTACGTTTGCATACAAACAGTTCCTAGGCCAATGTCTCTCTGTCTAGTCTAAATTTTCATCGAGACACCAATTCTCCTTCTAAGCTATTTCTTTTCAGAAATGTAACAATGTTAAGCATTTTCCTTCTTTCACAAAATAAGAGATTTAACTCTATCGCATTATTGGCGCATAATCCAATAGTCCTCGTTTGTTCTCGATTGGCAGATGGAGCAACGGCTTCGAAACGGTTTCCGGAAAAATGGGACAAGCATAGAAGTTAGATTATTTACGAAATGCAATCGTCAACTTATTTTTTCACCGAACAGGACTATTTCGCAATGATTTGACAATTATTTTTCTTATCTAAATAGATCGTTTGAAGAGAGTTATATTTAGTTTCAAATACTTTAGAGATATTCATTCTTTGGCTATAATATCTATATATTTGAAATTTATTAATTAATGCATTTTCGTGTTTAATTTGACAAAGCAAGAAAGAAGAATACATATTTGATAATAAAAAGAATTTCCTGTTGTCTGAACAAGACAGGAGAAGAGAAGTATATCAATATTAATCAGTTATTTTTTTATTTAATTAGAGATGTGTCTTGCAATGAGTACGAATATTTTTTACAATTTATTTATTTGTATTACTACTGTATCATTTGCGCATGTGATTTGATATATACTTATCTAAATGTGTATGTAAGCCGCAAAATTCAACTATTTAGTTTGTCAGAAATAATTTAAAACTATCTGTTCGTTTCCTTATCGTTTTGAAAAGGCAAGCAAGAATACAAATTTGAATGATTAAGCATTGTTTTATCTTGTTTTCATATTTTTTTATCATAAAGCATTTCTAGATGAAATTTAACAAAAACAGGTTATATATAGTTTACTGGAAGTTGAATCTTGTTTGGTTTAACAATGTCCTAAAATTAGGAAAATGTAACTAAAAACTTTCTCAGTGAGATTAAATTTACTTTTATAAATTTTCAGACATATGACAAAATTTTGACAACGTTGTAAAATTAACTTTTCTAAAATAATTTTACAACAATATTTTAAAAACAATTATCACTGAGCATTATAATAATTCTACTGCAAAGTATTTTCAATATATATGATTGTAAATTTAAAAAAAATTAACGAAATTCTAAGGCAAATATTTGGTAGAAAACTTCTTCGTTTTCCTTGGATAATGATAGTACTAGAAATATTTCAACATATAGAAGAATTATTCTATCAAAGTAAGTTTATCAGTATTCGAATAAGGGATATTCAAAGTCTGCATTTTCATTTAAATAAAGAATCATACAGAAAATTTTCTATAAAATAAGACTTAGTAGCTCAGTTGAGAAACAGTATTTCTATACTTGCTCTTATTTACTGAAAAAAAAGATTCTAAGTGAAAAGAATACGAACTATAAATTTCCCAATGAATGAAGGCTTCCGAAACCGAAGCGCCACCTGTCGATCATATTTGGTACTAATGAAAAGAAGTTTATTAACAAAAATTTCTTGCTACACTCAGCTTCATACTGAATTAGATTAAATAACTGTCATATTGCTATTCTATTTTCAGTCAGCAAAGGGTCTGAGTGAAAAACGCAAAACTTCCTTTATTTCTTGACGTAGTGTAAGAACACTCCAAAACTTTAAAAGATGCAAGTTGGCTTTATTTGTACATTGTTTTCAGCACTGAATATTGCATAATTTGTATGCTGAAAATGCGATAGTGTTTAGTTAAAATTTTATTTCACAAACCCAGATGCAGTTGTTCTGCCAAAGAAAAAAATATACTGAAAGAGAGAGAGAGAAAAGACCGCTTATAAAGTTTGCAATAGCAAGTAAAAATTATCAATCAATATTGGAGTTAAAATCGAGATAAATGATAACGATTTCTTTAAAATTAACGAAAACAGTGACATAAAGAAAATGAATTCAGTTCCTGCCGTAATGTGTCTAATATTACGGCAGGAACTTATTGTGTAATACTGTCTATGGGCAAAGAAATAATATAAATAATAATTTTTTCAATATTAATTATTTTTTTCATTATTAGTCTTATTAACTAAAGAAAAGGTTCTAAGTAAAAAGAAAACGATCTAAAAAATTTATCCAATAAATGACGGTTCCGAAACCGAAGCGCCGCCTGTCGATCAGATTTGGTACTAATGAAAAAAAGTTTATTAACAAAAATTCCTTGCTACACTCAATTTCATACTGAATTAGCTTAAATAACTGTCATATTTCTATTCTGTTTCAAACACCGTCTGTCCTTTTCTGGACACCATGATATGCATTTTACAAGTCTAATTTAGTTAGGTTAACGTCCAAATTTGAAACTACCTCTGAGCTATTTCGGAATTAACCTAACAATTTTAGATGTAATTGCATGACTAGGACCCTACCCGAGCCATAAACCAACTGTTCAAACTACCAACCATGCAAAGTGAGAAAACCTAACACATTACTGCAAATTTAACGTAAATTAGATCCGCATATACAGCAGATCTTTTATGAAATACGATATGGAAATCGAGATGAAAACCGAGACTTTCCTAACATACCACAGTGGTTTTATTGAATGTTACAGAACATAATTAATTTAATCGATATAAAATCGAAATCGGCAACCTTATAATTTATAAAAAAACAATAACGTTACCTCTTCACTATGATTTCTCAAATAAATAGGAAATGGATTGAATAAAAGCAAAATAAAGGTATTCCAGTACGGAGCACCGCAATCTAATAGCAAGGTTCTGATTTTAGACGGTTACAGATTTAGGATAAATTCTGAATGAAATAAAGTGTAATTCATATCAAAATCATCCGGTCTTTTCGCGAAGACGTCCGGTGAATCTGGGTGACAGTCGCTGCAATAGCTCGAATAATGGACATCACCGGCCACGACCCGACACCTGCCGTTGGATCCACGCACCATCACCGGCAGTGGGCAAGCCCCAACCATTATTCTACCCACAAGGAAAGCAATACCGTGCTTACTTATCTGGCGGTTTCTCATCCACGTTCCTGTGGTGCCTTTCAGTTGGAAGAAATAAAGTGTAATAAGATCTTTAAAAATAAAAAGCTAATTTTTTGGAAGAAAAATGAAAAAAAATTATATTGTTATATCATCAATTATTAGATGAAAAGGTTTGGGGGCAATCATTAGTGGATGTATGTGTGTGTGTGTGTCACAAAAATAATTTTCACAACATCTGAAAATATAAAAAAATTATCTTTTCGATGATATTAATTCATCTTCATTTTTGCAATGAAATTCAAACCGCTACTGGATAGTTCATTTTTATGTTTTTTTTTCATTTCTGAAATCGATTTTGTAAGGTTGTTGCTGTTAAGGAGCATTGATACACACAGAAGTAGCATATCAATTTTCGGCGGAGTCACCTGTATCAATCTGCCGTAAGAGACTTTTTTACATAAAACAAGTGGTCACGCAAAATCAACACTGTTCCTGCCTACCTTTAGAGCAGATTCCCTGGCAGGTCAACGTAATTAGTTAAAGAAATAACACAACACGTACTTAGAGTAAAATTTTCTTAGACTAGAATATTAGCGGTTTGATTCATTTGTAAATTAATTATTGTCTTAATATGGCCGAAAAAAATACCGTGTGCTAAAGGTTACAGTGCCATATTTATGAGAGGATGTGAACATCCTGAGTCATTCCAATCATCAAAATTTATGGACTGTATCAATGTTCCCACGTATCAATCTACCCCAACTCCCCCTATTTGTATGTCTAATCTAACAAGTCGTTTGACTTCCTACATCCTTTTAGTGTTTTCATCTGCCTAATGTTAGATGACACAAGCCTTTTTTTCTGACCTTCCCTTTACCCGAAGCAGGGAGTTGACCGCATAGTTGGGATACTCCTGGGAATTCTTTAGACCTTTAGAACAAAGAAATCCATCCCAATTTCCCATTAACTTTCTTCATCTCCCAACGAAGTCATAAAATGTTTCTCCTCCTGTTAAGCAAAACAATCGAAGTCAAAGTAATTGATATAGATGGTACCGTGTTAAGTGTCTAAATTTCTCTCTTAACAGTTGATATATGAAACGAAGTGTGTAGAAGACCCAAAGCGGAACGTTATTACAAAGCATGTAACAATACTACGCATAAAGAAGCAGTCGACTTAAAAATGATTAATTGTATTTGTGTCGCGGAGAATGGTTGTTCGAATTGACTATGACATTAAAACATAGCAAAGCATGAAAGTGATAAGTTGCGGATTGTTATTCACAATTAAAAGTGAAAAGCCGTTATGATTTTCCTTGATTAATTGTACTATATGATAATAGTAGATTAATAAAGTCATTTGAGCGAATGTTATCAGTCTATAGTTCTATTTCAAGTTCATGGTGTTAAAAATTGTCATTTTATTTAATTACTAGCTGAACACGGCAATGCTTTGCTATTGCTAGATTCCAGAATATTTATAGATTAAAGAACATAATTGAAAGCTTGATATCAATTATCGAATTTATTTAAAATTGGATATCTATATATATAAAAGGCAGCGATCGTACGTGTGTTTAGAGGTGTGTGTGTATCGATTTGCTTGAATTTCCAATGAAATATAATCGCAGAAATTGGTGGTCAGTATCCGAAAATGGAAACAAAGATCCTGCCTGCTGTACGGTATATTTATCCTTGAATCTTGAATGTTGGCATATAATTCTGAGTTATTATATTCGTTGCACCAAACGAAGTTATTTGAGAACATGTATTATAATTCCGTATGTTATTCAAAAAATACTTCGATTGTGTTGTAGTACCAGCGAACAATGAGAACAATGGCTCAAGTGGTGTCTTCAATGATGGGAATTTAATTTAACCATTCAAACAACACAACCCGGGTGCATCATTCTTGAATTTCAATGCCTTGAAATTGGAGCAAACTTTATTCATACTTCCAACAACCGCAACCGGATGCAAGCTATAATCAATTTCGAATTATTCTCAAATTCTATACAATCAAGTTTCACCAATTGATTTAATCAATCTATTTGCATGCGTAATCGACAATTGCCACGTTTTTCATTTCAATCTAATGCAGTAAAATCATCACAATCAACTGAACATTAAGAAACTTACAAAACATTAAAAAATTGAACATTACGAAACTTCACAAAATTTAACAACAGCACTCGAGCTTATTTCTACGTATGTGCGACAACATTTCTTACCTTGTGATTTTCAATGTTCTACATTATTTTTCAATGTGATTACAATAAATTAAAAGTTCTTTCATACTCATAGTAGATGACTAACAATAAATAAAACCCCCTTATAAAAAAACTGATTTCAGACTCATAAAATGGGATAAAAAATAACCAAAACCTGCTAAAAATATTAAAAATGCACTGCTCTTAGTTTCGATGTTATTTAAAGAGTTGAAATCCAAAATTCAATATGCTGCGTCGTTCTAAATATTTTTCCTGAAAGTTTTTTTCTATCGATTAGATTTGATATTAAAATGTTTGTTAAATTGCCGGATATGTGTATTTCAAGCAATACGAAAATTACAGACATAAATGCTTTTTCTTCCTTTTTTAAAAAATGATCTGTAATGTGATGTTTCTCTTTCCATTCCTCTATCTCTCTATTTTTGAAAAGAAAAAGGATATCTTACGCTTTTGCGAAGAAGTTTTTGTATAAGAATCATGAAAAGAAACGAATAAAAACAGAGAAAGTGGTTCTTATATGCTGTGCAGAGCCAAACATAAATACCGCTGGAGGCATTCTGACTAATACATTCTCTAGAAAGGTGATAGAAACAGTTCTTATTCCGGAACTACTTCGTTCTGCAGCTCATTGTGGGCCATTTGAAAAGTGTCATGTCAATATTTTATTTTAAATAAATCGTAAAATTATTTATTAAAAATCCTTCTAAAAGCCAAAAGGCCAAAATGAATTTAAGGCCAAATAAAAATTCTAAAGGCCAAGGGCTTTAAATAAAAACCAAATTTACAGAATTTGGCATTAAAAATGCAAAAATGGCAACCCTGACTCCCTTCCAGAGGTCTACTCGACGCCGAAATCAACCCTGTTTGCAAAAAACAACCCTGCGTTAGGAGTTGCGCCAAGCATTTTATCAACCATAACCAACGGTAGCTAAACATTAAAATATTATTATTCCCCTAACTTTCTTTCTAATAGTCATATCTAGGATTTCAATAGCTTTAAAAAATTCACCGGACAACGAGGATCATTTTGAAAAAACCGCGCGTAAATCGGTCCAGCAGTCTTTGAGTCTATAGAGAACACACATACGAGCATTGCCGTTTATATATATAGATGATAACCTTAATTGTTGCGTTTAATCTATTTGAATCCCCTTTCATGTACATTGAGATTTATTTGGGTTTGGCTAATTTCAAGTCTTGGCAGAAAATTATTAGAAACTTGCTTCTCTTACCAACGTTAACGTTAATAAATAAACAATTCAGAAACCATCTTGAATTGTAATATTTCATTTGCATTTTTTAACTAACTGTAATGTTTAAATTTTAAAATAAGATTGTAACCTTTTATTTATATTTTTAAAATAAAACTATTTAAATTCGGCGTTATACAGGGTGCCCATTGAAGTCTTTACACCCACATTAATTTTAGAACGATTGCAGCTGTAATCATAAAAGTGGTGTCTGCATAACGTAAAGTGGCTATACATTACACCATGAGACCGCTTCCAGCATCACTTGATGTCAGAAAGAGGAATTAGCGTTCCAGTCTCGAAAACGGAAAGTTATAGGGAAAAAACTCAAGTATAATGTTTTAGAGCATCATCGATTTCGTACAAAAAGACATCTTATAGACATTAATACTAAAAATAGAGCACTTAAGCGCAGATTTGTTTCTCGCGATTTTCGAAATTATGACGTCACAAAGTGTAGATGAATGACGAAATTGTTTACTTTCGGACAAAAACTATCCCTATGGACTTTTTCGATACCTCAAAAACCAGGTATTTACGACCTCTCCAACAAATTTGTAGAACCTTCGTCGACATATTAATGATGCTTCTGCCAGCGGGACGCCTAATACTCTAAGATGTGGTTAACGTGAAATTCCAAATTATTATTACATTTAATGGAGAATAGTTTGAACACCGAAAATACTGATATCTTCTGATAATTAGTTGTTTTTCTTCTCTCCTTTTCACGCGTTTCGTCATATAACACTGTTGGGAATAACAAACAAATGCCTGAAGTTTCATGGGCTAAGTTCCTTACATTAAGGTCAACAAGGTATATTTTCATTCTAAATAATTATGTTCCACAACATTTTAATTGACTTTTTTCCACATATTGTTCTACTTTTGAGATAGGTAACTTTCTTAATTCCATATTTTGTCACCCTGTGGCGCTGTAAGCAATATAATGATCATAGCCACTTTATTAACCTAGACACAACTTTTATGCCTAGAGCTGTAGTCGTTCTGAAATTTAAAAGGGTTATAAGGGGCTTTCGAGGGCACCTGAATATATTCAACTAGTACCTTCACAATTTTTCTTTCTATTTCCAAGCTTATAACAATGAGAAAATTTTTATGTTTCTATCTGCCCTTTTGACGTCTCATAGAAACAAATTTTTTTTTTGGAAAAATGAAAAAAAATTCTTAGTTTTCTTAAGAAAATCTTCTTGTAAAAATTAAAAAAAAAAGAACTTTAGCCCCATGATGTCAGATTTAGATACTTAAACATCTAACTTAGAAATGCCATTAAAATCCCTGGCAGTATGGTTGGGAATACAGTAATACATAAAAATTGGTACTGGTCGCAGTATTATGACTTGAAGTTTTCATATGATAAATAATCCAAAATATCCAATGACGACTTCTGAGTGTCGAATTATTATTCGAATGGGTTAAGCAGTGGAAACCTATTTTTATGTCTTTGAAAATAGTAATAATAATTATATTGAAATTTGCAATATTTATTTGCTTGCACTATTGCCAACAATTTAAATAATTCCACTTTTCTACATAAATCCGTGGAGCTGTAGAATCAAAATTTATTTAATTATCTTCAGTTTACAATCTGTTTCGATTGTTTTAAATCGATTTTGAGAAAACTTAACCAAACCCATGTAAATGATTTTCTGGAATGTATGCAGCAGATCATTAAGAGGCGAAATGTCGAAACTTAATCTTTTAAATTTTCGAATTTCGAAATTTTTTCATGTATGTTGCAGAGTAATTTATTCTATATTTAAAATATTGCAGAAAAAAGCCCTGAAGCTAAAGAACAAATTGAAAAGCACTCAGATGCTGACATTTTGGATCAGGTTCGGAACAACATTTCTTAACAGAACAAAAAGAAGAAGAAGTTAATCGTAATTTTATACTTCTCAAGGTAAAGGATGAAACTATTACAGATAAATCTTTCGAAAGAAATAAAATAATATTCTGTCGAATGAATGCATTCTAGCGATAAATATTTAAAGACAATTCGAACATTCAAATGGCATGTTTAGTTTTAGAAATAACATTTCTTGTAGCATTTGACATCGATGTTGTAAATGGTGCGAATTTAAAGTACAAATAAATCTGCCTTAAGTCAGATCTTATAAGAAGCACATAAATCAAACTTTTATACCTTAAATTGTGTATTTAAAGTATAGACAAATATATTTGCTTTGACATATAATCCATAAAAATAAAAGTGCAAATACATTATTTTTTATATTCAAAATTTAATAAGTCGAAACCTTCGATAAAAAATAGTGATAATGAATACAAGATTGCGATCTAAAAGAAAAAAAAATTCTGTCTTTCCTTCCTATAAAGGAAAGTTGCTAAATTTATATTAAAATATGAAATGTGTCAAATTTTTCAATAAGAATTTCATATGAATGTAATATACATTTCAATTCGAAAATAACCAACGAAGAAATTTTTTAAGAGTTTTTACTCTATTTTAAGGATGATACCATCATTCTTTTCGTGCTTTATATTATAAATAAATTTTTTCCATGATTCTGGAGAAAATAAATGAAAGAGTGAAAAATTAATTTTAAACCAATTAGAATATTTACAGTATTTATAGATGTCATTGAAAAAAGAGCTTACTCACCATCCAAATTAGAACCATATTTGTTAGGCGATTATCTTTAAAAAATATGAATATAGATTTATAATCGTCTTTATCTTTAATGAAAAAATTAGAAAAAATATTGACTTGAAAATATTACAGAATTTATTAATTTAGAAAGATGAAGGAGACGATATATATATTTAAATATGTACTTATTAAAGATGAAAGGAATATTACATTTTAGTACTAAATTATACTACATACTGATACATTACTCACCGAAAGAATCAATAAAAAGTTAGTTGAAAAAGATAATTTTCTACTTATGACCGAAAAACTATATCTTTTCTTACTGGAGCGTTCGTGATTTAATTATATATTGTAAGGTTAGAAGAATAAGGAGCGTGCTATCATATTTTCTAAAATATATTAGTACTTTTTATTTCAAATTTAAAGTAATTGCATAATTTCAAATAAAGCTTTTTATTCATAAAAAGCATCTTTTCTATTTTTATGACATTTTCTATATACACTCAGGAATTTAATATAATTCTGAAAAATAAAAATGAAAAAACTGAAAAAAATTATCGTGATATAAAACTACTTGTTATTAAGAATGACTAAATTTCAACTGAAAATTTTAAAAACATTTAATAATTTTGCTTTATACGAGTTATTTATTCTTTATTTCAAGCTAATTTCCACAGTAATTTCGAAAAAAATTGACTATTGTAAGCTCTTAACTATTCATAATTTATTGCTGAATTTATTTAAATATTAAAACAAAAAAAAACAGTTAACGTCACATATTTATCATATTTACCTGAAATTTTATTACAATATAATAACAGACAATATAAGACAGAATCAAAAAAGATTTAAATTATATCTGACGTGGGATATGTCAGAACTTTCGCCGCCAAGTTGTGTAGTTGACGTCGGTCTCTATAGAAACAGCCTGTCGTAGGAGGAATCCATTTCGAGTAGGTAGACTTTCATTCAAGTTTGCTACATTGGCGCATTTAGCTCCAAATGGGAAGGAACGTGCAACTGCGATGAAGCCGAGAAGACTAATGATCAACTACGGACGCAAACTGGCGCCAAGAATAAAATAACACCCGACATCCGTCGTATTCCTCCTATTCGAAATGGACATTCCCTGCCATCGCCAGTTGCTATAGTGACTGTCGTCAACTTGGCAATTTGGCGGCGAGAGTTCTCCTAGCGGACAGAGAATTTCTTAACCATTCTTCGCTGGCCCTATTAGAATAGATTTATATATCTTTCTTGTATAAAATCAGAGCAGGACATATATTTTTCTCAGCATTTTCAAATACATTCTACTACGAGATTCGTTACAACGTGAGTAAGAAATTTTTAGATACATTTTAATATATGCTACATACTTTGTCTTTTTTACTATTCTAAGTGTTTGGGGGTCGGTTATGGTTCAGTAAGCAGTCCAATTCGTGTAACAAGTATCTATTTATGTCTACGTTAAACACGGACACGTTTACATATATAATTTCAAAATTAAACAGAACATAAAACCCAGAATTGTTTCATTGCGACGCATCTCTATCGATCGCTTTGCCTTCACTGGCAGTTCTCAGTCCCAGAGAGTGAAGCTTGAGACCCCAATCGCAGTGAGTTAGAATTCATATTCCAAGAGCGACTGCAAGGGTATCTAACTTTAGGATCTAAAAAATATTACTATATTTAACGATAAATGCGATAAACACAATCTTAAATACGCTTAAAAATGTTTAAGAATATTTTTGTTTATCAAAAGATTACTAATCATTTTTTGGCATGCATTAACCCGAAGTTTTTTGCTGCTTTGCTCTCAAAAAAGAATAATATTCCGGGCAAAGTAGATTCTTTTAAGCAAATAGCCCTTAAATAAATAAATCTTTTCTAGTCAAACAATCTTTATATATAAAACGATAAGGTACGTGGACCGAAAAAAGGGGTTAATTTCTTTTTTGCCGCTGGCAACGAACAGTTTGTTTACAAAATGAAACCGGTAGCCGCTGTCATGTTAGGTATAATTTTATAAGAATAGCCTGCTACTATATTCGTTCTAGGGAAAACAACTTTTTCTTGAAAAAAAAGTAGTTTAAGATGTACATTATAATGATATAATGTGCTACAATATAATAAAACTTTGGATGAAATGATTAAAAAGAGATAAGTTAGAAATTAAGCAGATGGGTTTAGGCAAGCCAGAGAATGTTCAGATCAACGTCAAAATAGTTTAAGTCAGCAAACAGAAAATCGCGTTAATTCACAAACACAGATGGCCATCATGGAACTTACTATTGTGAATATTGTATTTTCGGTACTTTTCCGTTATATGCACCGATATAGAAAGGAAAGTTGAAATTAGAAAATAACCCGTTTCACCCTCAGCCCGTAAGTCCTGATAGTACTGTCGTCAGCGTGTCACACTCATAACTGAGCAATGGGAGTTCAATCCTAGAAGAGTAAAACATTTCTCTGAAAGTGTTTTCATTGGATTTTATTCCTACCATAATTCCTTCATCATTTTAGTATCACCTTAGCAATTTAATTGATTTATTTTCAATCCTTGAAAATTAAAAACTTTCAAAAAATCTTTAAACATTGTTCTTTGTAAGACTATTTATTAATAAATTATCTTCATTTGGTATATGTTTTAACTAAAAGGCATAATTTCCATTTTCAGAAAGCCATATCAGCCAGATTTACGGTTGATGAGGCTTGCAGCCCCAATGAATTGTCAAGTAAGGGACTAGAATGCGCGAATTTGTCGAAAAATGCATGTTGTGAGCATAACGAAGGGCAAATGCACTGTACGGGATCAGCTAATTAAAATTAAAATTTTTGTTAATTTTAAACAATACTAATCCGATTAAAGTTGAAATTATTCCTCGTTCGTTTATATTTAATTTGATTTCCTTTCCAAACACTTGAAACAAAAAATGTTGTAGGATATCAAATATAGCAAGTTTCCAAATACTAATAACAAAAACAGAAAAATACTTAATTTGTTTTTAATGTATGATTTGAAAAATTAATAAATTATAAAATAATTTTTTTTCAATTCATAGAAAACTAGCTGATACCCCTGAGTTATCCATTCTGTTATTACATCACTGTGCCAAATTTGGGAGCGGTAGGTCAAAGGCTTTGGGCGTGCATAAAGTTGTAGAAACGAACATACATAAACGCCAGTGGCGTAACTAGGATGGGGCAGGTAAGGCACGTGGTTACCAGGACAAAGGAAAGTGTTTGAAGCCATCTAGCTGGGGTTAGCTAAGTTAGTGAATAGGTCGTTGGCACCCATATACACTATTAAAGGAACGACGCCAGCTGAAATAGTGTCTGTAATTACTTGTGGATGTAATAAAGGCTGTGGAAAAAAATGCAAAAGTGTCACAGCTAACGAAGAAGCTCGTCGAAGAAGAAGACGAAGGAGATAATGATATCATATAAGTAAGCAGAAACAATTACATTATTATATATTATCTATGCAGAAATAATTTTAATCACAATTGTATTGCTAAATGAAATAATTTGTATTGTTGTAGAAAATATTTTTCGCACTCCCGATACTCTTTAATTCTTGATTTATGACTATTTTTAAAATTTTCGTTTAAAGAAAGTTATGTGCTATTTGATGTTAGAAGAGCCTGGGTTTTAATCTGTGTTAGAGGTTTTCGCTTCTAAAATGAAATGCAAATAAATAAGAAAAGACACTGACTTTTCCACATAGACTTTTAAGAACATCCGTGATTTTGATAGTTTAGTAAAAGATTTAATGGGCAATTGAAAATTAATTATAGAAAAAAAATTAAATATTTTTGTTGTTTTTTACAGGAAAATTATGCCAGATACAAGCTTAAATCTATCGTCATAATTTAGAGAGAACTTAATTACTTATATTTACGAAGAATCATAATTATTGCTTGTTTTATAAGCAAGATATCGGCTTTTCACGGTTTCTCTTTTTCGAAGTTTCGGGGGGATAGAAGGAAGCTTCCCTCTCAGGGATGGAAACTTCACGGTTCCCGTTTCCTTGATGTCAGAAGAGTTTTTTACCAAAATTCCAAAACTTTTTAAATTTTTCTCCTATTTGCCGTTTCTTGGTCTAATTGAAATGGACTTCTTGTACGCTCTCTCCTAACTTCCACACCATACTAGTGCTCTGGTATTGGCGCACCGACATATGTATATGCTGACAAAAGTGAATACTTATACAAAATTTTATTTAGACGGAACCTTTGACTGTGTGCGTCATCTTTTGTAAGAATAATGAATTTCTTTTTGAAAATTGAAAAATCATTGCAACTTTGATAAGAGTTTGTAATCGTACTACTGAAACAAAATATATAGTGTTGGTACTCATTCGACACAGAATGTTATGCTATACAACATATATTTGTACTATTTTTAACATTGAATGTGTAGGGTTGAAGAAATCTAGGGAAAACTGACAAAACACCCCACTTCACTTCAGTTTTCCCCCGTGGGGGAGCTCCTCCTTGAGGGGTGGAAACTTTTCGGTTCTCATGTCCTTGAGGTCAAAGAAGTATTTGGCCAAAGGTTCAAAACTTTATAAATTTTTTTCCCTATTTGCCATTTTTCGGTCTAATTGCAATGGACTACAGGGTTTCTTATGGTTTCTAGCGGTATGCCTGATTCAAACCGATTGGATATCGGTTTTTTCGGAAGTTGGTGATAAATGGTTAGCAAAAATGTGTAATTCCTATTTTCAGTCAGCAAAGAGTGTGAGTGAAGAACGCAAAAAATACCTCCATTTCTTGACATAGTGTAAGGAAACTCCAGAAACTTTGAAAGACGTAAGTTCACTTTATGACTTAGCTATCTTTACATTGTTTTTAATACTGAATATCTGCATAAGTTGTATGCTGAAAATGCGATTGTGTGTAGTTAAAACTTTATTTCGCACACACAGATGCAATTGTTCTACCAAAGTAAAAACATATTGAAAGAGAGAGAGAAAAGACCGCATAAAGTTTTAAATTGCAAGTAAAATTTATCAGTCAGTATTGGCGTTCAAATCAAGATAAATGAATGCGATTTCTTTAATAATTAACAAAAATAATTACATAAATAAAAGAAATTTCCTGCCGTAGCGTATCTAACATTACAGCAGGAACTTATTGTGTAATACTGTCTTTGGGCAAAGAAGTAATATAAATAATATTTTTTCATTATTATTTTTACGTGTGCGCTATTTCTTTATGAATTAAGAGATATGAACACATTTTATATTATTTTTCAAGTAAGAGTCAAGTACTTTTATTTATATTTTTTCTAATATGTCCAAATTTCTTACAAAACAACTCTGAATATCTCAATTGGGCTATATTTGAAGGATTAAAGTTAGAATGCACTAAATTTTGTAAAAAAAATGATTGTGTAAATAAATGTCTTATAAACTTAAAACAATTTTATATATTATTTTTAAAGTTTTTTCTGAGCATTTAATCTTTTCACTTCCCGGTATAAAATTTCCGAAAAAAAAATGAGGATCACATTTCAAAAGAAAGAGGGGGCGCAATATTGGAATTTGCCCTAGGCGCCGTTTTATATAGGTACGACACTGTTGGTGTCTACGTATAGTAAAGTGATCATGCGCTACACGGTGAGATCAGTTACAGCGCCACCTGGCAGAAAGCAATGGAGTTAGCGTTCCTGTCTCGTATACGGGAAAAAAGTCAATAACTAAAATGTAGCGCGTTTTCGATTTAATACGAAAAGACACCTTGAGAGTAATAATGTTAAGAACAAAACGTATAAAACAAACATTTGTTTGGTCGCGATTTTCCAAACCTGTGACGTGACAACAGGAGAAATGATCACATTGCAACAATAAACGTCGACCCGATGGCGTAGTCGTTATAAAATCGAAAATAAAAAATATCTGCTGATAACTAATTGTTTCTTTTCTTTCTAAAGCTTTTCTGGGGTAAGATTGTTGGAAAACGCGACCACGTTAAATGCGCGTTTTACACGTTTTGTTCTTAGCACTATTGTGCTCAAAGTATCTTTCTGTACTAAATCTAAGCTCTACAATTTTTTAATTGACTTTTTTTATCGTATCTTCCACCGTTTCCGAGATAGGACAGCTAATTCCAAAATTGGCCGATAGATGGCGTTGTAAGTTGTCTCATCGAGTAGCGCATAGCCTTTTTACTGTACCTAGACACCAACTTTATGACCTAAGCTGTCACAGTTTAGAAGTTAAGGCGGGGGGTGTAACGTATATAAGTGGAAACCCTGTATATATTTCCTGAAAAGTTACAGTTTCATTACATTTATCTATCAATATTTTTTTTAGCAAAAATGTAAAACTAACCGATTTTACCGCACTAGTGGGGTAAAACCGGGTACATATTTTAACGTTATGTGAAGTTAGGAAAACTCTATCTTCAGTGGAAAAGTTGCAATCATATTTTTATATGCCAATTTAAGTATATTAGCTACAAAATTCACATGTAAAACAGTTGTCTTCTTCCTCCTCACCACTGCAGCGTTTGTGGGCACAACTAAGACAGCTTTTACATTGGAAAACCTTTCTTCTTTATTTCAATTAGAAAGTATATCACTAAAATATAAACAATAAATGTCTGATGTGTTTTTAACTTCTTAATCGGAGGAATCATCAATACTGACTGTCCGGTCTTACACTACTTAGATTACACGGCAGTTTAAAATTAAACGAACATTAGAGTGTTGACGTCTTAAAACAAATAAACCTGCACAGATGCAGTGCATTAAACAGCTACAACACGCCGCTAAGATTTTCTCTTGACTGGTAGAGTGTAATTCAGTATCTGTCTGCCACATAGGAAAGATAATATGCCCAGAATTAAGGGTGCCCGATTTTTCCTCACTCACTCCTTGATGAGTGTTTAAGAAACATTTTTCATCCTTTTTCTTCCTGTACATATTTATTAAAATTTATTAGGTTTTACTTAAATCAATTTGTTATTCTTAGTTAAACTTTCACACGTTTCTGTTTTTGAAATTCGTTTCCTTTTCGTAGTGATAAACAGTAGTGACGAATGTATGGAAAAAGTGGGGAGGCCACAAATTTATTGACATCTCAAAGAACCCGGGAATAATGGGGGGGGAGAAGTAGACAACAAAATTGAAAAGTTTAGCTACAAAATTTACTAACTTTCCCAGACACTATTATTTTTTTGTAATTCCTAGTTTTAGGTAGCTGAAGTGACATAAAAATTGAAATTTCTTTTTCAAACAGTAGGGAGACGTCAGCCCCCAGCAACAAGCCAACAATTGTGATATTATTATTAATTTTATGTATTAGTAATTTTAATATTATAAAATTAAATATAGTATTATTAATTATATAATATTAATATATGAAATTAATAATTTTACTTAAATACAGTACACTGGTGATAAACTGCTTCTAATAACAAAGTTTTTCACTTTTTGCCTACTCGGATTCTTCAAAAAATCAAACAAACATTATATCGAAAAATGTCTAAGGCCTACGATATTGATATGTTATCTTCAATTTTCATTAAAAAATGTATGGTCCAATTACCCTTCCGATGCCTTATTTTCACACTTTCAACTATTGTCAATTTTTATTTCCATTAATAAAAATAAATTATAATCCGTATAAAACATCCGTGTCCCCTCTCTTCTGACTAATATCCTTATCATACATATACACAAACCTTTGTATCAGAAAAATTCCGAGAAGAATTGAACGGCTATCCCCACACTAAAAAATAGATCGCTTCGTTTCCTTCCTCAGGAACAAGAGTTCTCCCTTTTTTTATTACCAACTGATTCATCCCGTGCATTCCACTTATATTGAAGATTAAACCAATTTTTAAAAAGCTGATTTATTCATTCTCCGTGCAATTGAGAAATCGAATGAAAATACAGTCACTCGAATACTTGAAAAAATGAAAATTTCTCCTTGCATTTTTCTGTCGTATTCCAATCAATAGAAGAATAAAAGCTTACCTTTGCATACATACCATTTTTCTGATATTATGTCTCAGCCCGTGCAAAATCTCGTTCAAGTCATCATTCCTACTGTTAAACTCTTTCTTTCCAGAAAGATAACAAAGTTAGGTCTTTTCCTTTTTCCACCAAATAGAAGATTTAACTCTCCCCTATTGCATTATTGACGCATAATCCAATAGTCTTCGTTTGTTTCCGATTGGTAGAAGGTAAACCGGATTTGAAAGTTCCAAGAAAAGAAGGAGGAGGCTTTATGTAGTTCTGCTTTTGCATGAGATCTATTATTCATTTGTTTTTCAAAGAGTAGGATAATTCCTTAAATACTTGACAATGTTGCTTCTTAGATTAAACGATAATACAAAAACAAGATGTATATTTATAATTAAATTATTCATTAGCTTTTTTCAGATTAAAGGCACTTCTTTCAATGAATATTTATTCTGTCGAGTATGTTCAATGCGTCCAATGGTACATTTTATATGAAGTTATGTGATATATATTAGATGCTAATAGCCTTTCAAAGCGATTACTTGTTTGCATTTAAAAAGCATGCCTTCTAAATACAAAGAGATAGTTGAATATTGCAGTATTTCATATTATTAATATATCTGCCTACTTTCATATAATCATAGCTTGCTTGTTGTAGTGTTTCATGTGTATTATAACATATAGTTTCAAGTGTACTAATACAGTGATATATATTGAAGTAGGCACCGATCCATTCAAAGTTTCAATTTAAATAGACGACTGTTCATGATTTTCTTTATAGATTTGATAGTATTATGGTTAAAACAATGTCAAAAGTTTTAAGATGCCCGTATCTCAATGAAAGATTATGAGAATTCAACCACATAGTTTGGATTGACACTCTAAATCTAATTTGTTTTATAAACTGATTAGATAAATTTAAACCTAAATGAATAATGCAATAACCAAGATCAGAAAATCCTTCTGCTAAACCATATGAAATTTAATCTTATTCATCTAACCTCATCTAATATGCATTTCATTTTGCAGCATAAGTATGTTATCCTCAGTTATTATTCTTCCCGGTGACATTCGTCACCGGGAAGAATAATTCCAGGATTCTAAAATGTTTCCTGAAAACCTGAATAATCCAGAAACATTTGGACATTCATAACATGCAATTATTTATCCATTTATTTTTCACTGAAGAGGACAGTTCCAAAAACTATTTGACAACCCACATCTAAAATTAGCACATCATGAACAAAGTACAATTTAACTATTCACCCTGTCCTGACGTCATAATTGCACTGGATTTTCATATTTTTAAGCTTATAAGATAAAGCTTGATTACTCGAAAGCTTTATAATACTATGAAATACCTTACTTACATTTAAAACACTCTAAATCCTTTTGATAAGTGGGCCGACATGATTTAAAAAATATTACTTAGATTCTATGAATAAACCTTGTTTCCTGATCCTAGATAAATCAATACAGTGATATGAGTCAATATCAAATATTAGAAAGTGTCATCTAGATTGATAGCGCAAAAAATTTAGCTAAATTGGTACAGAAAACACCTAAATAAAGCGATTTTATGTTAAGATTATTTAAGTATACTTTAACCTAGGAGGGCATGAAATCAGCAACAGAGAAATAATAAGTCCATTTTGACTTGTTGAACTAATAGACCACTCTAAATGAAAGTTAATAGCTTCATGCTTTTCCAATTTTTTTGACAAAGTGAATTTTAATTATGTAAAATGCATTATCTAACTTAACCAACTGAACTCGGTAAATGTGAAAGACGATCATTTAAACAAATTCCTACCGTTGCAGCTAACTGCATCGATGAATGAATGTCCGAAAATGATTTAAAAATTAGTTTTATTTTCTCAGATTTCGTTATTTTATCGTATCGTGAAAAGCCATATTAAATACACTATCTGCCCGAACAAAAGTTCCTTACCTTAATATTTGGTTGGACCACCTTTGGCCCGGATTACAGCGCACGCTCAACGTGGCATTGTTTTTATCAGAGAGAAACGGGTATATTCCCGTACCCCGGTTGGGTTGGGAGCGTTTCGCCTTTCGACCGCGGGACGTTAATGGCTTTTTCTCGACCGAAAGAAGGGGTCTGATTCTCGTACCTCGGTCGTTTCCAACATCTCGCTTTACGCTAGGAAGTGACGTATTTCTGCTGCGCGCGCAGCAAATCAAGCGATCATCTGCGACATTTTTGTTTATGGTTTCAGATTCAGTTCGAGTTTCTAATCGCCAAAGTAACTATGGATATGCGTACATTTGCTTCCCAATTCGAAATTATGTTGGATTATTTTGGAAAATCTGCTCTTATAAGATGCATTATAATGCATCTTTCTTGCTTTCATAAGTCCATTGTTAAGGAGGGGGGAAACCATTTATCTTTTACAAAATATACATTTATAATAATATTACACATTTATAGAACATAAATTGCAGTCTTTTTTTCAATATATTGATGTAATTTTACCAGTTTTCTGGATAGAGGAAAAGTAATAAACTTTTTTCCATGCCAATTATTTTAACATGAATAAATCTTATAAATTAATATTACAAACCATTTGTTTATTTTTGCAATTACATAAGAAAATAAAACATGAAAAAAAGTTATTAAATTCAGCAAGTTTTCACAACATTAAAAAAAATTACATGCTTATCAAGGAACAAGAAAAATTCTTTTATTGTCAGATTTTGCAATTACTTTGTAGATATTTGACAAATTTCTTTGAATTAAAACCCAAACAAAAAAATTGTAATGATATTGAGTGCGGAATGAGGAAAGTCATTCCACACTCAATGTCTAAAAAAATGTTAAAATGTTACCCTAATTTAATTTAATAAGAAAATATTAAGTAATTAAATCTTTAAATCTAATTGATCTTAGCTAATTATCAACTATCATTATTGACTATCTTGATGGAGTAGTAAAAGTTTTAACTAATTTTAAAGATTTAATTACTTTAGATTTTCGTATTAAATTATTAGATTAAATTATTTAAATTCGATAAAAGATTTAACTACTTTTTTAAAAATCTAAAGAAATTGATAAATTCTTCTTCAGATTGGTCAAATGGATTATATTTATCCCTCTAAACCCTTTCAAAACACGATTAACGTCTTAGCATTCTTCATTTTAAACGAAAATTTGATAAGTTCTGATATCGAAACAACTCTTCTCGCTAGCGAATAGCGTTTACGCCAGGTACAGATCTGGCGAGAAATTGGCTTTCTTTTCTCGACCGAGCGAGATCCCAACCGGTTGGAAAAACGGGTACGAGAATCGCATTTGTCGTTAACGGGCGGAAAAAGTGACGTGTCCCAACCCAACCTGGGGTACCAGAATAGACCCGAAAGAGTACCAGAGGTCTCACTCGGGAGTTTGGTTAACTATCGCAGCGCCACCTAAGCGTTACAGTCGTATTTGTGCGAATTACAATCCACAGAGAAACCATAACATGACGCCATATTCGTTTTCATCACAGAGCTGTGTAGAATCTTTCTACTTCTCTGTGCTACAAACCATAACACGAAGCCATTATTGTATCGAACGAAAAGCAACCAAAGCGCCGCCATGTTGTGTTGCTGGTTTAATTCTTGCTGCTGCTTGTCAATTTCACAGACTATTTATTATAATTAGAGGATAGATCAGAGGGTAAATAAGAGCAGTGGACTGTTAATTAAATAAATTTATTGTAAACAAAAACATGAACGATCAAGGCACAATTTAAATAAATTCTTAAGTAGTAACATTTAAGAGGAGACGATTCCCATTCCCAAGAGGGAATACGACACAAGGGTCCGTTCGCTTAGGCGATCCGAACCAGAATGAACTCCAGTCAACTTCGCACCCCCAAGGTCACGAAAGTGGACAGCTAAAGTTCATTAAACTCCGCACCCTCAAATGGCGCGAAACTCCGCGGCGAATGGAAGGACGCGTAGGCGTCAACAATAATCAGGAGGTTTTTTTCAGAATTAGATACTTTATGTAGAATCAAGACTTGTGACTATTCCAGTTTAGTGAACGTTATTGACTGCTTTCCCATTCAAGATTCCTAGAGATGAGAACTGTAAGTTTAAAATGCGTTACAGAATTTTATGAGATGTTAGTTAGATAACTGAAAAACTTCTAATATTTAAAATACTTCTTTTCACTTTTTGTATATAAAATAATAAAATTTTGTTTTAGTTTTGTGCAGTTGCTGAAGCATATTAAAATGCCTACCATATGGAATAATCTGACAAAAATGTGCATGAATTCTTTAAATTCTTTGTAGTCCTTTTCTTCGACAGATTTATTTCTACATAGTATGACTTGGTAATTAAAATAATTTTAAACAATAGTAGTGGAACCCTTGCTTATTACTCTCAGAAAAACTTATTATAATTATTGCTATGATGTATTGTGAACTGTCAAAGTGATTTACAAGTTAAAATACTTTTATCAGTAATTTAATATCGAAATACAGTTGAAAATAATAAATATTGCATTTATAATTATATTGATTTTGAGTGGTAAGTTTTAGTTGAGTTTTTATAGTATGAAAATTGTTGCTGTTATTTGTGCTCTAAGTTGAAGTAATATTGAGATGTTCTATATTTAGTATGTGTATTATTTGTCCGAAGCAAGCTTTTATACAAATGCCGACTGTGAAATAGAATAAAATGATCTGATTAAATATCTCTATTCTGTTTAACGTTTGCACTTATTTATTATTATTACATACTGCTTATTAGTATCTTAGTTTAGGATCCTTATGCAAATTTCAATTCCCTTTTAAGAAGATTCTTATTTCTATTAGTATTTGTTTTTAACATCGTTTTCCAGAGCCAAGTTAAAATATTCATTCTTATTTATGTAAATAAAATGTAGGAAATTTGTTTAATAAGCATATTGGCTAATACTAGTTTAATAAAGTTCTCAAAATATGTTGATCTGTTTTATTTAACACAACTTCATATAAGAAAATTAATTGTTATTGGCTGAAGGTGAATATTTTATTCATAATATTCAATGTTTACAATGAAGTGGAGTCTTTAATAAAAATAAATTGATTTGTATTATACAAATGGAATCTACTAGAAATCTGTTTCTTTTTCAGGCAGTCTGTCAATGTTGGAGCTGTTTTGTCTTCAGGATGGCTGGTCATATGAAATGAACCAAGATTTTGTAGATATTTGTCTAAAAATGTGTGAAATAACTTATGTTCAAAGGAACTCTCATATTATATATGAACTACATATTATGATTGATACTGCAGTAGTTTTCTAGTTAATTTGAGGAAATCAATTTTGGAACTTCTCTGTGTATCTTACAATGAGTCGGTTTCTAAGTTATTACACTCTTTATACTAACAGTACTTTATTTAAAAAATTACATTGTTTTATTTTTCTTTAAATGGCTGCTATTTTTTTTAAATGCCAAATTCATGATGCATATGCATTATCCAACTTCAGTTCTTTGAGAAAAAAGAATTATTTTGTGTTATAAGCTCTGTGGTCTCAGATAATTAAAAAATGATTGTTGATATATCTTATTATTAAATATCTTGAAAATTGTTTTTGTTGAATAAAGTATTTAAATTAGCATTGTGTATATTAAAAGTCGTACAGATATAAGCTTAATGCTGCTTTAAATTTTCATACCGAATTGCCTGTCAATTGTTTCATTCATTCATATAAAGGTGGTCCAAGTCTTGTAGATACATCAATTTAAATCAATTTAATCATTTTTTATTTCAGGTGTGTAATTTATGTGTTTTATTGATTGCATTAATTATAAATAATGAAATTTCAATGGTTTTAATATATAAAGAAAAGTAGTAGTGGTCTAAGGTAATTAAAAAATGATTGTTGATATATTTTATTATTAAATATCTTGAAAATTGTTTTCGTTGAATAAAGTATTTCTAAGTATTTAAATTGGCATTGTGTATATTGAAAAAAGTTGTACAGATACAAGATTAATACTCCTTTAAATTTTCTGTCAGTTTCATTCATTCATTCAAAGGTAGTCAATTTTACTATTTTTTTTATTTAAAGTGTGTTCATGTGTTTCATTGATTTTATTAATTATAAATAATGAAACATAGAGGCCTAGGATACTTAAAAATACCACCTCTTTATGCAATCTTACAACGAGTCTGTTTAATTATCATCACACCCTTTATAATGTTCCATTATATTTCGACAAATTCCTTTTATTTATTTATTTATTTTTTACAAAATTCCTTTATCTTTAAAAAATGTACAAACTAACTTCACTTCCTTTGAACAAATAAAAAGGAATCATTTTATGTCATATAAGCTCTGGAGACAGTGAAGAAAATGTTTTATTTTGTAATTTTAAGTTATTTTGCTTTAAAAATGTGTTCTCGTGAATGTGTAGAATGTAAAACATCAATCATGAATTATTCTAAAACTTCAGATAATCATACAGTTTTTTTAATGATTATGGTGTTAGTAAATCTGATTATATTAAAGTATATTTGTGTAGTTAGTATTTTAATATAGTTATAATAGTAATTTAAATGTTAAATATTTTTCAATAACCACCTACATGATGTAGACAGCTTATATTTAAATATCTTATATAGTGCTGAAGAAAATGTGTTCTTATATTTCAGGATATTTTTCTAAAAAATATTTGTTACTTTATGAATGTATTGCATGTTAAAAGTTAATGGTAGATGAGAAAATTTTAGAAAATCATAGTTTATTTGGATTTTAAAGAATATGATATCAGTAAATAATCTGGCTTAAATTAGCAACATGAATGTTTTTTGTCTAATTTAATTTATGTTCGCAAAGAAATAGTTTCACCAAAAAATTCAACGTTGTCAAATATAGAGGTTTTTTAATGATCACCTGGAACACAAAGAAGAAGCACAATGATTTTTTCTTTTATTTCCTCTTTAGTTCGAATTATGAACCATGATTTTAAATCCAACACAAGTTCTAGAAATAAGTTAAAATATGTTCCCAATTTTATTTTTTTGATGATTTTATTATATTTCAGATTATAAATGTTTTTGAAAAAAATGTGTTTGTTGTTTCAAAATCATAATTTCATAAATCATTATTTCATAATAGAACACTTACCAATGCTAGGTAGAATTATGAGGTGCATTGGGAGTTTTAACTCCTGATAGGGCCACCCTAAGTGCTAAGTCCATTCAATTAATGTCCATCTATTGGGTTTTTATATAACACTTTCTTATATCGAATATTTTTATACTGTATATAACAATTAACTTTGGTTTCTAGGCAGTATTTGTTAGAAATGTTATATTTTGTAACTTATTATGCTTTTTCAATAAAATTTACAGTGTTTTAAATATTTTGTATTTACTATAGCATCTTATTTCATAACCGTATATAAAGGTATTTAATTTTTTGTGGGAAGGGGTTGGAAAAATTCTGAAAAATTAACTATACAAATGAATTTTCTCTGTGGAAATTTCATTCTACCAATATTTTTTTTAGCTTGCAGAAGAGTTAATGTGTATTTATTAAAAACTGTTGAAGTTTTAAAATATTCTGAAGGAGATAGTATAATAGTAACTAAAGCAACAAATATAATTTCTTGCTAAATTTAAGAAAATTACAAGTGAATAAATTGCCTATATTCTATCAATTTTAGTATCTTAAATAATAATGTGAATTTATGAAAAAATAATTTATCATTGAAGTTTTAACATGTTCTGAAAGAGTAGTATTATCTAATTCAATAAAAATTATTTTCCTATTGGTTTAAAAGATTTATGATCTGAAAGAACTTTTCTTCAAAAAGGGATAAATTAAATTATTAAAATGAAACAAACTTTAATCTTCTCAAATTATAAATCAAACAGGTTAAAAATTATTGGTATCCTAGTTAACACACAAATCAATTTTTTAACGTTTTGAATGATATTCCGAATTTACTTTTAATTTCTGTATTAAAGGAAAAGCAATTGAGTGAGAGATTTAAAATAATTATATAAACAATAATAAATGGCCGTATTATTAGAACGATAACATTTTTAACTTGACAATATATAAAAAAAATTAGCTATTCATAAATTTGATAATCGTCGAAAAACGAGTTGAAAATCCAATAAATACCTAATTATTGTTTACATCGTTGTCATGACGATAGGAAACGGCTTCGTTTCCTCTCGCGTCATGGTGACGTAGTCCGGTTAGTTCCGTTGTAACACAATGATGGCGTACTGTCTATGTGAAGCGCAATGTTAAAAAAGTTGCCATTAGGGTCTATGGGAGTGATACCTCTGATTCTACTTCTCTGTGGTTTCTATTGCAACGTTCCAATTTATTTTTAAAATTTATTTTGGTAATAAAAGAGCGAGTGGCAACAAAACAGCAAGATTATGACATCAGAGTTGTAAACAAAATTATTCGCTATGTATCGCTATCCGCATTTTCGTTAAATAAATGTTATCTATTTTTATAATGTTTGGCTATATTTCAATTCTAAATTTATATTTAAAGTCATTCACAATCTAAATCATTTCTTTTATACATTCAGCGGGCAATTTAAAGAACTTTAAGGAAAAAGAGATTTTCAAAATTCGATCGCAATCGCTAGGCCTAAATGGAATTTTCAGACACTTTTCGCCAACGATCTCGCCAAGATTATTTCTCTCGATTATCAATCGTTTGATCTCGATAGCGACGACATCCGTTCTCTTAGTAAGTAGGACCTCTTTAAGTGTTAAAAATAAATTCTGTTTGCGAACTTATAATATTTATTTCCAATTTATTTTGTTGCTCCATCTTATCAGTTCTAAACACACATATACACACTTGACACATTATTATTTATCTCAACTTATTCATATTGGTATGAATTTTTCACTCACTTCCAAATCTGCTTGAGTTTGAAACTCGACTAATTTCGAACACACTTGGTTGTTTCCGATGACAATACACTATATTAAGTATTCAGAAATTGATTAACGATTAATTAATAAATAAAATTGAAATTCGCTTCCATACCAGTGGGGACACCTGGTGACGAATTGAAAAAATCACTCTCAAGCTCCAGTCATATTTACAGTAATAAACTATAAATTCAAATTCAAAAGAAGAAAATAATTGAAATAAAAATAGAAATTTTTAGTACACAAATAAAGTCAGGTTTTAAAAACTGTTTTAAGAAATTTATTTACTGCGCAATAAATTTTGCTTTGTTAATAATTGTCAGAATGTCATTGCTTGCTTCGTTTTATTCATCATATACGAATGTAAATTGACCATTGAAGCAAAGGATGGTGTCATGATTTCGTTCCATAATCTCAATTTTCGTTAATTTACATGTGAATGGATATAATTTTATTAGAAAGAAAGTTTAGTTCCAGTTTCTATGGATATAAAGAATGGCACAAAGATTTAATAGAAAACGAACAAGTTCTGAGCATAGGATGATTTAGTGTTCAATAAATTCTTAAAACGTTATACAGAAACGTATTAATAAAAAGCACACTCATATTAGTTAATATTCTATTCTTCAGTTCTTCAGGAAGAATACAACTGATAATATTCAAGATTTGTCAAAAATAACTGTAATACATTACTTTTAGTGTAACTCATATATTAGAACCAATTACTTAGAGATTATAGATTGTAAAACATTCTTCGATTTTGCTTACAAAATTCTTTTTTTTTGTTATTCATCTAGGAAAAGAAGTAAAATGAAAAAACGTCCAAGCTTGCAAAATATTTGTTCTTTGCTGTAAACAAAACAACAGTAATTTCATTATAAACAATGCATTTTCAAATATTGCATTCATTTGTCTTGTTCATTTATTCATCACTTCCATATATTATTTTCCAGTAATGCTGTTAGAGATGGAATGTTCCAAATTGAAAAATGCATTATTTTGTTTTCGTTCAGTTCCTTTCAAGTAATAAGCTTATTTTTTTTTACTTACATTATTACTTTAGATTAGCTATGGATAAATCTACATTTCATCGCTTATACATTAACGTACGTTAGAAAAACAATGTTTAAAGAGCATTTTTAAAGAACTAACCATTTCTACATAGAAAAAATTATTTTCACTCTTTTCAATAAATATGCATGCCAGTATCTAACATCAAAGCAAAAAATAAAAATGAACATTATGTTTACATTTTTGGTGAATGTATTGTCAAAGTGAGATGTAAAAAAGTTTCTACAATTATAAATGAATGTTGAATATTCGGGTTTATTTCTAATTATAAAAAATAGACTAAAATACTAAATGTAATGGAAGGAACATGACTCCTGCATAAATGAGAAAAAAAAAACATTTCGATAAACATTATTTTAAAACTTTGCGATATAGAGAATTCTTAACCCCTGTTTAACAATCACTTTAATAATTACAAAATTGTATTTCTTAAACTTTATTTGCTCTCCTTAAAATTTTCCAAGAATCGAAGAAATTGAAATATTAGAAATGTAACAGTTTTTAATTTATTTCTAACTTTATTTTAATTGTAATTAGTAGATGTTTGGAAGCTTCGCAGATTTTCTTTATGGAACCATAATATTTAAAAAGATGTAATATTTTTTTGTGAAATTTGGTCTCCCTGGAATAAATTGCGATGATTTATTGAAGTTGCAGTATCTTTTATTTTTTTGAACTCCTTTTCACTTCACATAACGCTAATATGCTTACAATATACTTCACATAATGCTTCCTATGCGACGTTTAAAACTAAAAACTTAGTTTTTAGTTTTAAATACTCTTTTGTGATCCCTTCTTAGTTCGTCTCTATTAGTAGATTTTAATCAATTTAATTCTATGTCACTGTAGATGACTCTGAATAGTATCCTTTTAATCACAAGGGCACTGAACATTCAAATTAAAGGCATTGCTTAAAGCCAAATAATATCAAGTGATACTATATAGATGATTTCTTAAAATATTTTGTGCATAATTCAAACATTCTTAGAATCGAAGAATTAATATCATATTCCGTAGTTTATTCCACTTCGTAACTGAAATATAAGACATTGCAATCCCGCTTAATGCTTCTGAGGAAGTTACGGGCCAAAAGTCGTTTGTAAAATATCCTTGTATGCCAAAACTGAAGATCCTACAGATTAGTATTGCATTATATTTAATATTGACTGCGTCAAACATGTGAATACATATACAGATTATATATTAATAAAAATGGCAAGTTTACAAAGAATTTAAACTACAAAGGAATCCTACACTATCCCTTGAATGTATGTGAGGGTCACAAATCATTTGATATTATTATTTAAATTTTCATTACATGATTTTTAAAAATATATAGAACATGCTCAAATTCACAAAGTAAATATCTTTGGTAACAATTTTTTAAAAATAAATCTGATGAATTGATAGCTTTATGGTGCTTATAATTATAGTGATTTCATATAATACTTCGAAATCGAAAAAAGAATTTACCTTTAATGAAAAACTGAATAAGATTAGAATAAAACGGGCTCCTTTAGAAGAAGCTCAGATTCTTTAGGGAAATGTGATCAAAGGTTTAAATGTAAAAATGAATTTAATATTTATTAATGAACTGTTGTCGAAAATTTGAATGCCAATTTTAAAACAATTACCTCTGTTATTTTAGGACACTGTCATCTTTTAAAAATGCTATCTATAAATATCCCTTTTCTATAGAATTTCTGTAATGTGATCGACTAATGTTAACATAGAAAATCTAAAATGAATACACTTTTCAGGTATTTTAGTCGACATCTGCGTTCCGTGATTAATGAATAAATAATTCTTTCACGGAAGGAATAAATCTCTAGTGTTAATTAATTTTACATTGTCTTTCAGGATCCTCTCCAACATTTACAGCCCAGAACGAAGATATCAGATTTGGTTAATGGGCTTTTAATATTTCCTTCCTCTGATTTGTTTGAAGTCTTACAACGAAGATTAAATGATTTGCATTCGCATTATGCATTATCAGAGGAAGCAAGAATTAAATTCTTACCTGAGTCTAATTCTTACAAATTTTCGGAATTGACTTGAATAGTGGAATTACCGATGATACGAACATAATTAGAAACCTGCCTCCCTTTCCAACGGTAATTGGCTTGGTAAAAGACACATATTTATTGCTTTTTCCATTAATTATATTAACCTACTTTTAGAACAGTTACGCTGTAACAGACTTAGGAACTGTAAGCATGTAATTTCGATATGTAACCCATGAGTTAAGTAATTTGTAATTATATATTTTCATTTCGTTTTGAATCTTAAGCCTGGAAACAATATATCATAGATTTGCAATATAAAATAAAATTATGTTACTTACCCGAAACCAAAGAAACAATTTTTTGAATTATATATGTTGGTTTATGGTTGAACTCGATAAATCAAAAATACCATCAGAGAAACAGATTAAATTTAGTGTGCTGTATTTTAATCAAATGTGTAGACTTCTGCGAAATTTTGGATGAATTCCCTCGATAGAAAATCTGTCTATCTGTCTGTCCGCCTACGTATAAATTAACACTAAAACACAAAAGCGCAACTGATTTCTATTTAATTTTAAATCTTATCCTTCGATGCAATGATAGTAAAACTTAAAAATGCAGCAAGCTAGAAAGCTTCTAGCATGTGATTTGCACATCAAATTCGGATCGAGTATCTTTTTGTATGTTTGTCCGTGCGTGTATGAACATGATAATTCAAAATCTCAGCAAGTTAGATAAAGAATTCGGCATGTGATCTTAACTCCAAAATTGCAGATATATATATAAATCATGGGGCGACTAATTCAATGTTTTATCAATCATAACCAAAGTAAATTTTTTCAAATAATCTTTTTTAATGCGGATATTCTGATAATCCGTCACATAATATGTCATCATGATGTTCTGTGAACCGCCGATGTTCCAGATAAATTGCATCTCATGGATCACCTATTTTCACTGTGTCCTTATAAACATATTGTTAGCCCGATCATGTAAAGAAAATTTAGACTTATTTGTATGATTTGATTATTTCCCCTGTGCAGCTAACAAAAGACGCGTTATTTAGCAACAAGATTTGGCAAAGTCTATAGCAATTAGGGATAACGTAATTTCACATTCGAAGCGTAAACAAACGAATTAGATTTTGTTTAGGCCTTCTGTACAATGAGTTAATAATGAATCATAACTATGTTTTTAAATGTTATCGAAAAAGTGAAAGTAGACGAATTCCATGTGCAAATGAATCAATTGAAGAAAGTTTTAAAAGGTGTTATAAAGGAAAAATAATTTATTTTAACATGCTCAGCAAGCTGGTGAGATTTAAAAATACGGTGCAACCACCAAAGTTGGATTTATTTTGGACGATTATTCGAGAAATGTTGTAATCCCGAAACTTTGTTTTTCGTTTGGAGAGCTTCCTAACAGTTGGTGTGATTATGGCTTGGTGACAAGCCGCCTTCTTAAGTCTTCCGATTTCTTTTTAGGATTCTATTTATATAACTTTAAACTCTTATTAGACATTTTTTGTACTTTTATAATTTTCTTTGCTAGATTTTTTAATGTTCACTTGCCCTTTAAATGCTTTCAAAATCAAGACAAAGATGTTCTTAAAAGCCAACAAATTTATTCATTGCTGATTTAAGTTAAATCATCAGAAACAAATCTTTTAAGCTCAACTATAAATGTTTCTTGCTTCGATGCACAGTGTCCTCGTTGTAACGAGCAAAGCGAGCAGTGTTTGCATGGCAACCTGGAATGCATTAATCTGAAATCCTTCCAGGGATTGTCGAGCGTTAACGAGTAAGAGGCAGAGCCTCCTAGCTGAAAGAAAACATGCTGTTTGAGCAAAGGAAATGTTGCAAATATGAATTGAAGTTTATAAGTCTAACATATCGATAACGCGATCAACGACAACAGATAGAATAAGTCTTTAAATAATAAAAAAATTACTTTTTGAAAATATTTGTAAGCGATTGCCGGTGAAGTTTACTCCGAGGGCGTTTGCTCATTTTCAAAATAAATTTCGTTTTCCTTTCGGCTAATATTATAAATTTGAACTTGGTCAGCTTGGAATCATTCTTACGAGGGTTATCATACAATTTTTCTATATAAATGTTTAAAAATCACACAAGACTTTATTTAGATATTTTTGATATCGAACTATACAGCCAAAATTATGGCCTCTCCACCCATACACATCAAGACTGATTAATTTGTTAATTAAAACTTTTCATTTGTAATTCATGTTGCCATCTTAGATCATGTTAGCGAAATATGAGTACAAGTGATGATATCTAGTTTTTATTAAAAGCAGATTACTGCGGTGATGTCAAATAACATAATCGGACGAAAAGAATTATCCTGAAGTAACTTGAATGCAACGTGAACAGCGGCACTCAGGTACTTCATGAGAAAATTTAAGTATTTTAAAATGGTAAAACCGATATAAAAGTTTTCTTTCTCTTTAAACTTTTCATCAATATATAAATCGCTTTAATCGTTCTATTCTTCTGGCTTTGCCCTATTAAAAATGCAAGTTCAATGATTTATAAAACATTATAGGCGCCAATATTAATATTAGCTGAATTTTAGTTCTTATTTAGTACTCGTCTAAGTTATTATAGTAAAAATATTACATTTAAGAGCTGACTAGAAATTCATATGTAAAATAAAAGTCACATAAAGTGTTAGTAAAAGAGCTATAATTGCATTTCGAATCATAAAAGCAAACATTTGCCAAAAAGATGAAATGTTAGATATTAATATAGAAAATCAGAAATTTAAGCATAGAAGAAAGGAACTTCGAGTAGCGCTGACTGTATTTTACTTCCATAATTTTCATTAATATCGGCAAGTACTTCACTCCGTTTTGATTTTAAGAATAATACTTAAAACCAGAGGAATTATAAAGAAATAAATATTTAATTTTCAAAATTCTTGAACTGATGGATAGTAAATATTAAAAGAATCACCTCAAAATGCAAACTCTCTTACAATAAACTTCATTATAAATCTGAGTCAATACACCGTAATTGAATTGCACTTAAAAGTATATTGTCACTGAGACAAATTTCTGACACTGCAGTATGAAGATTCCTAATTATTTTCATAGCGGTGATAATTCTCATATTCAAATTGGTTCCACAATATTTCTGGTAATTAAAATCAGGTAAGAATTTCATTCTTGCTTCCTTTGATAAAGTATAATGAAAATGCAAATCATTTAATCTTCGCTGAACAATTTCAAACAAATTAGAAGAAGGAAATATTAAATTTCCATTACCGAAGTCTGATATCTTTGTGCTGAACTGTAAATTTTGGAGAGATTGCTGTAAGACAATGTATTATTAAATAGCATTGGGGGCTTATTCTTTAACTTTAAGGCATGGATTATTCATTAATCAAGGAACAAAGATTTTGAATAAAAGGCTCTACAACTCTATTTGTTATATTTAGTTTTCTGAGATTCGCTATATCATAAAATTAAACAGGTTTATTGAAAAATGTATAAGATGTTTAGTTTGTTCGACACTCTTATATATTCCAACATTCTTATCCTATCAAAGCATTAAGATAATACGGATAAAAGGGTATGGTGTCCGTGAAGGAAAAGAGAAAACTGACCGATTAGCCAAAGACGCACTAAAGTATGGACATATCTACCCTTCAGTACAACTTCCCAAGCCCTTCTCTAAGCCGACACTGTGAAATAAATTGCTGCAAGATTAGAAGAACCTACTTAACCAAGGAACCTATGGATACAGATAGTCAAGTTGATATTACAAGCAATACTACCTCGAGTGATACAGCGACGTACCAACTGAATTAAGGAAGATATAATTTTTTTCCTGAGCATATACCTTTTCCAGCTAATGTCCACAAGTTCGGATTCATCAATAGTAACATGATAGACTACAGATGCGGAAGAATAGTCACTGCATTACTCTACGTCGCAGAGTATATCCACATCTATATCTTGGTTTATGAGGAAGTCTAAGATAGTCCTCTAGCAAGAATGAAGACAATGCTTCTAACACGCTCTTCAAGAACATAATACACAATAGGATTAAATTCATGCATCATATTCATGTCATCTCTTCCTGACGGCAACTTCGCTATTCTCCATCTTCTCGACAAAACAACATCAGCAAAAAAGAAGAAACCCTCATCAGCAGATCATCAACACTTAAAGTCAAACAAACAAAGTACAAGTGCACATCATCTCTTGAATCCACGAAATTTAGCTTTTCAGTGCTTCTGACGAAATAGAAACAGTTCAATGAAAATGCTATTTTACAGCTGTGTTGTATGCGTAAGCATAGTAGGGGAAAATATCATAATTGACCAGAGAAATTAATTAAAAGAAAACATATTTTTCAAACTGCAGGGAACTCTCAAAAACGGATATTCTCTAGCATCAATAATATATTTAATTAAAAATTGCATTGTGCGATTCATTTCAATTTCGATTTCTCAATAAGAATTTTTTTGAAAAAAATTTAATTGAAAGGAAGTAATTATCGAAAACAAAAGTTCTTGTTAATAGTATTGTAATTATTCATAGTATAGAACTAATCATTAAAATCACGCTATGACATTTCCTTACATGAATAGAACGAAATCTTTAATTTTATTTTCAGCGATTATTACATTTAATTTTGAAATAAATTAACCTGTTGAATGTGAAAATCATTTATAATTGCTTCTCTGTAAAATATTTAATCTAAATTTTTCTACAAAATGTTGATTTTATTTGTAATTTGAAAAAGAATTGCGTGCGAGAAACTGAAGTGAAATTTCATATTATTATTAACTCGATGTTTAATCATCTTATTCTATATTATCTGTTCTTAAAACAAATTTAATCAGCTATTTAAATACATGATTTTGATGAATTAAAAGCTATTTGAAATGAAACTATTTAAGTACATGAATTCAAATCACTTTTTGAATAATTAAAATATGACTTCACTATTTTGATACGAATGTGAAAAGAATTCTAATCAGCTGTAATTATTCGCATTTATTAATTTTCCTCGGCCATTGAGTTAAATTCAAGGTATGTATGCAAATACACACCTCGTGTGTAATACAAATTCAAATCAAAAACTTCTTGAGTATTGATATAGTGATGTTTTTTAACAGTCATTAGAATCAATTTCATTACAATGTTACGAGAGGCACTAGCAGAAAATAAGGAAAAAAAATTCTTTTATTTCATATTACGCATTATATTCAAATTACATATATAGATTTTTTGTGCTCTGAAAGTCTTTCAATCTAAAAAATAAAGAAATTTTAACTTAAAGATTGTAGCATGGTAATGTTTTAGGTTTCATTCTTCTCTTCTGCCTTCTTATTTGATTGTATCAGCCTTTGTATTCTGGCTTCGATTTTTTCATCACGTAATTTACAGAAAGATTGCCGATCTAGAAACATTATTATGTTGAAATGAAATATAAGTAACCTCTGTTATTGCGACTTCATTCGTCACAGATTCTTCTGAAAATACAGATAACATTTAGGAAGAATTCCATTCTTTTAAATTCCCAAACATAAAATGTCCTTAAATGATTATCTAAATATTTTTAAGAACTTCAAATGCACTTGAGATGAAATAAATTCTTGCAGTTAGTTAAAGTATCTTCTTTGCCAAATTTGCCAGATGATATCCCTAGATATATACTGGAAAGGACGAATTTCAAGGATGATTCAAAAGAATCATCGTTGAAATTCGTTCCTATAAAAAGAACGTGGAAATCTCGAATGAAAATTTTCCAAAATAAATAAATCAAGGATATTCTTTCCTTTCAATTAAAGCCTTTCGTTTAGATTTATACCTAGCGATGCTAGAAAAATAAAATTGCAATACTTTTCTTTTCCTTTACTATCAGGGTGGTTCGAAAATTCAAAGTGTAGATAAAATAATCGGCATAGAGTGCAAAAGTTGTCTTTTAAGTGTACTAGCATACAAGCAAAATTATTTCAACTTTCCTTAATATCTTTCGGTGCCCCAAGACGCTTAAATATTTGCAAATAAACGATTTTTATACAAATTTCGAATTAAAAGTTAAAAATAAAGAACGTTTTAAAGAAACGATTTTGCAGAGAGAAGCATAGAAGGGAGGGCGAAGGAATGATAAAAATACCAACAAAAATTGGAAAATTATCTTAGTGAAAAAATATCGTGTTTGTTCGATATCACATTTTGTAAGTGTACAAATTTCGAAGCATTTAAATGCCAAAAAGACATGAAAATTCCACTTGCTGAGCGATTGTTTATAAAAGATCAAATATGGCAAAGGAAAATGGTTATTGGAGAAGTGGACATAATTGCGAATAAAAAAAAGAAAACGGAAAAAGAAAACAGATGTAAGACAAAAGAATAAAACGTAAAATGGTTAAAACTGATGCTGATGCTGCTCATGCTCAATCAATGGAGCTACTTGAGCTCAACACTATGTCTTCGTCTTTCTATACAGATACGGATGTAATTACCTTGGAATATCAATCATAAAATCGTTTAGATTTCCCTATCTTAGCAATGGAATGTGATCGATACGGAATTTTGAGATAGAGCAGCTGCTTCATTTGCCAGTGCTGTTTTACAAGACATTGGAATTGTACACGAAGGAGAGGTTTCGCATGTGGTAGATCGCAATAAAATTCGTAGACAGCGTAAAAAGCTTTAAAATGTAGTTGCAGAGTCTACTAAATTAACAGTGTCTTGGTCTCTTTTAACCGGATTATGTTTCGATGGGAGAAAAGACAACACAAAAGTGCTAATTAAGAAAGACACAAAGTACTACCCAAAGACCACGAAGGAGGAGAATTATACCGTTGTAAACGAACCTAACTCTGTGTATATCGGACATGTTACTGCTGCAACAGGAGGAGCTAGCCATAAAAGAAGCAATACTCATTTTCTGCATCAAAAATGCAATTAAATGGGCTAATAGTATTGTGCAGCATGTAATACTGGTCACAAAGGGAGGTATTACTCGTTGATGGAACTGGATTCACACCCTACAATCGTGAATTTGTTTGCTTCAAACAAATGGAGTACCTCTCCGTCATCTACTAAATTCTTGACAGTGCAAAAAGTAGACCTAAAGAATCTTTGCGACCAGTTGGTAAAACAATAACTGCGAGGAGCTACCCGTAGCTCCTTTTCTCTGTAAGTGTGGAGAATACCACATAATATAGATAGAATTGTTCTCAGCAATGATAGCAATATCTATATGATATTTGCGTGTAGCGATATCACGTGGTGAATGTTATTCTCACCTGGCATTAAGAAAGCTGTCCAGTTGCTCAATGGTAACAATTTCAGGTAGAATTTTGAGATGTATCCAGAAAACCATCTGACAATCTTATTATTTTGCAACATATATTATGAAGGTATATGCAACTTTATGGTTCCATGTCAAGACAAAGGCCTCCATAACAGAGAGGCTGCATATTTGGAGACTTATTCTATTTTCTAGATATTTGGGACCCATTAAGAAATATAGCTACTTTTATTCAACAAATAACTTCTTTTGTCATACTGAAAATTTGTATTGCAATGCTCGCAGAAACAGAGAGAATATAAGGTCTTTATTACCAGAAAACTAATTTGTGATAGAAATGAAAACAGAGTATCATCAGAATAAGAAATTTTCAAGTACCAAAAATACTTAAAGTAAAGGATTTTTTTGCACTTATTAACTGGCAACGAGTTAACCTTCTGAACCAATTTTCGATGAATGTGCCATTTAAGAAATTGAGGCCATGGTAAAAGTTAGACGGAGGAATGGTTAAAATATCCAATGCCATCCTAAGCTGTAGAAAGATGTTTCGCAGTGTCTGAAGCGTGGAAAGTGAATATGGAGAGAGGAGAGACACGGCTTCATGTTGAATAAGACAATCAAGAAGTCTTATCAAGATTATAATCTCAAAAAGGATTACATCCTTAGAAATATGTAAATCTTCAAAAATAGAATTAAAAAATCTATGATGTAGTTCACTTTATAAGTTTTGTGATTATTGCTTTGACTATTAAATTTATACTTCATGTATTATAAAATTATAATTATTTATAAGTTTATACTTTAATACTTGAATGATGTTACATTTTTTCAAAATTTTTATTAATTCACAATTTTATATAGAATTTGTAAAATGTCAATTTTAACTTTTGGGGGCTTTCGAATATAATGAATTTTAATTAATGAAAAGCTTAAAATAATATACCGAAAACAAAACTTTCTTACCCGCGCTAATAGGAAATTTTGAAAATATTTTTTATAAATTTCCAAAAAATGTCATTTTAACTATTTTTGCATTGTTGAAGATATGAATGGATTCTCAATAAAAAATATATGTAAACTAATATACCTACAGACAATAACTTTCCTCTTTCAACTATTTTATAGAGCGCTTTGGCATCGGAAGATATATAAAATGAACCTTTCAATAAAAAAAAAATGATAAACTAATATACTTAAGACACAACTTTCCGCCCCATGCCAAAAAATTTTTAAAAATTTGTTTTCCTATACTTTTCGATCCACCCTATTTACCATACTTAAAGGCAAAGCTTCTTATTTAATTCTTAAAAATGCTTCTGGAAATATTTTCACTGACGCATATTTGAGTGGGGTGGGGAGATGTACACTCATTGTGTCTTTAATCTTTTGGAATAGGATGATAACTGATTGAGTTTTCTTTCTTGTCATAGACGTATGATTAAAGGATGATAACGCGAAAAATTGTGCAATGTTTCTAAAATGTGTAATATTAAACGCCATTAAATTCCCACCAAACACAATGACTTCCTTTAATGAATGATGAGAAAATTATGACATTTAATTCTTCTGTTAGGAAAATGAAATCACGTTTTCTTGATCCAGAAAAAATGGTTATGTATTAATGTTTATTTTCACATTGTTATATAATTTTAATGAATATCTAGTTGAAAGAGAGTTATTATTTTAAATGTAGAGAAGGACATAAGATGACATTATAGTTCATTAGGACTCCAGTTTTGAATTAACAGAATCTTTAATGACGCAATAATACTGCATTTTCCTATAATCGTCTTAGCTATTAATTTTCTGACTTTTCAGGTTCTGGACTATTCCTGAAAGATACTAATGTCTAGTTTTCAATCTTGAATAAAAAATAATTTAATATTAAATAAACATTTTAGAAATTTGCATTAGATATGTTTCAAATTAAGACCTCAAATCAAATACTAAATTTTTCTTCCACAGTGCACGCTTTATTTAAACAAACTATTAATATTCTTTCAAACTTTTTGTAGGAAGCAAAAGAATACTACTGTTTTATTGAAGGATACTGTTTTAGAAAATAATGCTGTGAGTACCATGGACATAAAGTTTTGTTCGTGTCAAGGATTTTTTTATTGTTACCCTTAAATATAATGCTTTCACAATCACTTCAAAGATAAATTTTATATACTCAAAACTGCTATAATATATTTTTATAATTGCTTTAATGGAACCGTTTTGAAAAAATAAAAATAATAACAAAGTATTAAATAAATTTAAACTATATATAATTATGAATTAGCCATTTTTAATTTTAAAACAAAATAAGATTCGATAGAAAAAGACGCTGAAATGTGTTGCATATTTTAGGACATTTATATTTATTTTGCAAATATTCTTTGAAGATATGAGGCTCTTTCTATCAGTTTTTTTACAATAAATTATTTCCAATCGTCTGTAGTATGTACAAAGTCCAAATTGAGTTGATGGTATTGAATATACAACATTCGAAAAAAAAGAATTTTGTTTGCTTCAATATCATTGGCGAAAGTTTTATCAATTAAATGCGAACTTCACAACGTATTATAATTCCATGAAATATATATTTTATTACATTTAAAAATACATTAAACTATCCAGAAACGACCAGGAACGTTTTTATTTTCTTGATGGTATTAGCATTAAAAATGATAGAAATTTAGTATACATCTCAACCAAGCGTGTGTATTTCTACAGAATGTAAAGCCTTATTTATGGATAATAACAGAGAACTATTAAAATTCTCTCAGTTATTAAAGAAATTTTGAAACCCAAATTTAACACTTTACTATTAAGTTCAATTTTAAACATTAAATTGTTAATTGTAACTATTAAGCACATACCTTAAACATATTTTGTAAGTTTTAAACATAACTCTAAAACAGATTTTTAAATATACATTAATAAAAAATATTGAATATTTATACTTCATTTTAGCATTATAGTTGCTTAGAAGTTATTTTTTTTTATTTACAGCTTATTCAATTATATTTTATACAATAATATTTCAAATAAATTTACAACTTGAAAACTTATATTTTGATTTCTTGCGTCGAAGTTATCTATGAGAAAACACATCTGTTAACTTTATGTTATTGAATTTTTTTTTTATTTTTAGTGAATGTAGATAACTATATGCAAAAATACCTACATTTCTAATCCGACTAATTTTCAATATAATGGCCAAACATTTATCTTCTAAGCGATCATCACAAGTTTTAAATTAGAGTTTAATTATGTTATTTTTCCATTTACAATCTTTTATAAAACAAATAATATACAGTGCAAAAGATAAAGAAAATTCCTCGAAACAAAATAAACGCCAGACGCCATTTATTAAGTATAAATTCATATAAGCCCAAGATTTCCATCATAATAGAGAATTTCTAATATACCATTATTAAACTACCTATGAAATTTCACATATTTTTGAAATCAATTTAATATTTTAAAACGAAGTATGAAATGCAAAAAGAAAGCTTTTAGCTTCTTTTCTGTATTTTATTGAATTTTATTATATTAACAGCGCATTTACGGATGAAATTGAATTTTTTTTATATATTTCATAATTTGTGAATATCAGAATGCAAAATATTAAACGTCAACTCCTCTTTTGAAGAACGATTCTGTGTAGACATTGGAAAACCCGATACACGAATTTTAATTACATTCCTGTGTATTATTGACTTGAATTTAAAAAAATTTCAAACTACATACAATGGAATATATCTATATCAAAATCTTTACAAAATATCTTTCGAATTAAATTATCGTAAATAGTCAAATTGTTCTAATTCTTGGAAAAGTGTTAAACCTACATGTCTTCCAATTCTTAATTTTTACTTAATTTTCATTATAATTACTTCTAAAAGTACATAACAAAAAATTGTGCTATTGTTATGTAATTTTATTTAAAAAGTAACTTCTAGGAAATATTTTTGTACATACTCAGCTGAATTTAATTGTAGATTTATTATGCGTTTTGAACTTTGTCTTTAAATACCTAAAGGGAAGATAATCAATTATTTTGAAAAGTTGTAGTAGCATAGAGCGACATTACAAATTCTTCCTTCTATTCTCGGAGGTCATGTCCAAATTTCACATCGCTACCATTAGAAACCGGATTATAGAAAACATATTTTATCGCTTATAAGCAATGATTTTGGAAATAAAATGCTAAGACGAAATTTCTTGTTTTAGTTAATTATTTATTTATTTTTATAATTCATACATCCGCCATCCTCTAAAGTATTGTTTCATCAATTTCTTTATATTTTTAAAAATCAGCAGCAAAAAATGTTTATGCTGTGGGGGAGCAACGTTCTTCTAGTTTTCAGGAGTCGAAAAGTTATTCATCTCCTGGCCGACTAAAATCTGTCATGACTAATTAAATCGTACAAAGACGAGTTCTAACTCAGAAAAGTAATAATTTGCTTTCATTGATACGTGACATTATAAACTTCAGAGTACCCTTTTTTTACAATACGACGCCGAAATAGACGTATTTAGTTTTAGGTGCCTGGAATATATACGATTACATGGAATTTCATTTAAGTGATGATTCTTTGATGTTATGTTAATAAAGTTTCATCAATATCGCAGTACTCTAACCATACACTAATTAATGGACATTTTGAGCTCTTTAATATCAAGCTCCATCGGATGCTATGAATATCGTATGATTCTGACTTTGATCAAATTACTTCAAGTAACAATCAGACGTCCTTTTAACGTAATAATTAACTTCTATTGCATCATAATCCAGTTTTATTATTTATTTAATTATTTCCCTTTCTTGTTTTAAAACTTTACCAAACATTCAAATGGAATGAACTATAAAAAGGAAAATAACATTTTATAAGATCTTCTTTTTCGTCCACTAGATAAAAAAAAGAGATCAATTCTCAGGGAGAAGGTAAGCCTTTAATGTTCATCTCTCTCATCAATTTATTTTATGAACAAGCGCCTGTTTCCATGTCAAATTAATATTCATTTCTGGTAATTTCCATCTTACGTATATTTATAAGGATGTCATATAAACATACAAGCGAATGTCTTGTTTTATGATAAATGGATTTTTTTAATTGAATATTTTATTTGAGTTTCGGTTTCATGTGAATAGTTATGTTCTATTCTTCATCTCTTATACTATTGTTTTATATGTGAATTACATTCTAAAAATAAAAAATTTATTGTCCTCCGGGAAAAATCATATCCTCTATATTAAAAGTGAAGAAATACAGATGATATTATAAGAAATAAACTTTAAATCAATTTATGTCTGAATCTTACTTTAAAATTATACCTGATATGTAAAATAATCTCGACCTGCATTTATTTTACTCTAGTAATGAAAATACGTTTTCAGTATTATAAAACTATCATTCTAACAAAAATAGTAAATTATTCTTTGAAGAACCTTATTATGTGAATGCAGTGTTTAAATATGGATGGATATTACTCTGGTTAAGTTTATGCGATTAAAGTTATCATTTTAACCTGAAATATTATTTATATATATATAATAATGAAATATTAATTAATTAATCTATATATAATTAATTAATGCGTTAAATATTATTCATATTAATTTTCTTTTGAATCTGTTTTAATTATACCTTTAATAATTGCCGACCATGGAGAAACAATTGCATAGTTTGACTATCTCGAATGTTGTCGATAAGTAAACAGATCTATGCTTATCTAAAATTTTGTCGTATGTTGTAAAATAGTTATTTAGTTCTCGGATTCAGGTCACAGTCTAATTTAATGCACCATTATTAAAAGCGAAATTTCTAAAAATGTATTTTTATTATGTTCAAATATTTTCTATTATTCTTTCTTCATGAATGTTACCTCAACGTCTGGGCAAGTAACTTTCATGAAGAAAGATGGAGGATAATGATCCATTTGTACCTAATAGGATTACTAACTGTAGCTTTATAGAATAGCAGAAAATATGTTTGTCTAACGATGTAAAACATATTCGTAGTAAAAGAACATCTTTGTGAAACTAGTACAAATCAATCGTCTCATGGAAAACACAAACTCATGCAAAACATGGATAAATGAACAGTGAGTCCTAGAAAATTAGAGAATTATACATTTGATCCTCTCTCAAAATTCTAAAAAAGACTTTATTATAAGACGTCAGAATTCCGATAACCTATAGGTGCATGCTACAGACACTGTAGCTACTTTTGTCATTTTTTAAATTCGGAATGGCATATAAAGGTAACTTAACATCCATCAATCTAACCCGAACACATTAAAAAATTGGAACATCACATGCCACTCCATCATTCTTGTAGATAAGAGGTACTTTCCACATGATCTAGATATGCTATGTCATCAGAAATCTAATATCTGGTTCTGGGAGAAAAGATCATATTCGATGCATGACACTTTCGAGCTTATTTTTAAACAACTTTAAAACTAAACTTTGAAACTGGCATCCGAACGACATAAAAGATAATGTTCCTAGATAAGAACACATTAAACCAAAGGCATGAGATAAAGAAATAATCAAAAAGCAGTAAATTACCTTGAAAATACAAAAAATTACCTTCACAATGATACTATTTAATTTTCAAATGATATGTTTTCGCGAATTTTAATAAATTAAAAAGAATATTTTTCGGTATAATTTACACAATACTTTTCATTTATTGTGGCAACGCAACTCAGTGATCGGTTTTCATTGTCTAAATAAATATTTACTGTGTATTTCTTCATTGTTGTAATCTAAGATAATACCCCAATACATGTTGCTTTGATATTTTACTTCATCGAAATTTTTGTGAAATCTGTGTCAATATCCGAGATATTGCTTTTAATTTATATTAAGAAATATATCCAGCATACACGTGGTTATGGTTGCTATATTTTCATTCCTTTTATCAGCATGTTTTTACTAACATACTGAGTCATGTCAAAGCCGAGACATTTTAACGTTGAAATCAAATACATATTTGAAACAGGAATAAGAAAGTTAAAATAGTCCGACAAGTTTGAATTGGAGGTTACATGACATGGTCAGTTATTTGACTTTGATATTTATGTAGAATGAACAAAGCGGGTCCAATGCCAATAATAAACATGGGCAAACATTGCATCGTAATCTGAAGTTTAAAATACGTTGTTAAGAAAACCATGAATATAAAATGATGGGTGATTTATATTGAAATCATATTGCCGGCGAACAATCTGGTCACAGCGGTTAGTAAACAAATAAAAATCATCTCCCTACATAAGAAAATTCCACTATCTTGTCCCATTTTTCAAGCCAACATTTCAAATAAGGTGTTCTCTGCCAATCAGAAACAAACAAGTACTGTTTATTACGCCTCACAATTCAATTAAGAATTAAATGTTATATTTGATGAAGGAAGAAAATGTAACTTCTGTTATCTTCCTGAAAAGAGAGAGAGAGTTTAAGTGAAGGAACAGTAATTCTAAGAATCTAGCATCAACTATAGACACATTATTTGGGACTCGCATGTATACTAGCTGAGGAAGAATTCATTAAACCTGAAAATATTAGCAATCAAATGGTAATTTTTTTTAAAAAATGAAAATTTATTAACAGAATTCATACAGATGGATCAAACCAAAACGTCAGAGTTGGCTGCACCCATCTTACCGAAATAGGCAAGAAATTGATCATAAAATATTCCTGATAGGGCAATTGCTGCACTGTTATCATGGTGGAGCAAGTTGCAATCAGGAAGGACGTTGAATACATCAAAGGGAAACAGAAATTGAGAATGTAATAACTACATTGCATTTAAGGTCAGTTATTATGTCCTTACACCGTTTCTGGAAAATGTGGGCTTAAGGTTATGAAATAAATTATTGCAATCTAACAATAGAAAATTGTTTTATTGGATAAAGCGTAATTTGGGTTGTCAAATAAAAAAAGTAAGACAGCCTGCAAAGCTTCCTACATAAAAAAATACTTAATTGATATGCTCTTTAACAAATGATGCACTAACTTAAAATAGAAATCAAGAGCACCGGCTGTACTACTTAACGTTCTTCAGGGCTAGAATTTTGATAAAGAGGTAAGCGCTCCTGTAAAGAAAGCAGTAGGTGCCGACTTACAATCTGTCAAAAACTGTGAGAAAATTAAAGAGAATTATGACCTCCCAACTGAAAGATATGGTATTAAAACTTTTACTGAAATTGAAGCGTAAGGAACTCTGTCAGTCAGATTGTGCAGAAACTTGGACAAAAAAAGAACTAGATGATGCTCAACCAACATTTTCATTGACATTTACTAGTTCTTTTACTTTATTTCCTTTTTATATTTACTTTCGTTTTATTTTCCTTCTTGTTCTTTATTGTATTTTTTTAACATTTCATATGTTTTTCTCTGCTTTTTGAAATTTTTCTTTTTTGTTATAAAGTGCAGGTAAGTGTGTTTGATGTATTTTACATTTGTCGTATCTCATAACATCCCAGGACGCTGGTTGGGTCGGTGGCCCTTGGGTTGTTAAGGAGCAGAGTAGATTCACTCTATCATTTTGAATTTTTTTTCTGTTTGAAACTCTACCTTGGTGTGGAATGAAGAGCCGGCTGTCCGTCCCGGTTTCTGTCCCTTCTATGGTTCATGTCTTCTTTGTGCACTCTGCTGGGTGGGAGTTGCTTCATGGCAGCTCATCTGCTTCCTACTGGGGGGAGGTTTTAAATCTTGTCGTTTCAAGGTAAGCTTTGGTTCCTTCACATGAAGGGGACAGTTAGAAAGTAAAACTAGCGCATTTAATTTCTTAGATTGATTGAATGCTTTTAATTCAATTCCACAATTGCATAAAAGATTAATAAATCGCCTTTTCGAAATTAGTTTTATCTCTCGATATACAGAAGAGTTAAAATCATTCGAATTAAAACTGTAGGGAAGCGATTAGAATTTATGGAAAGAAATTTTTTAATTTCGGAAAATACCTGTGAATTTAAATAAAAATTTTATCAGACATAGATAAACATTATTCTAATTCATGAAATTAAGTTTGGCAAACATAAGATGTAAACTTAATATTGCTACATGAAAATGAAATCACAATTTAAAATTATGAAGATTCAATACGCATACATATGTATTAAATTACGTCAATTCACGATTATGTCAATACAGTGGCTGAATTCACTTTCTCGGCTACAAAAAATCTTCTCTGTAGGCAAATTGTTTTAATAAGCCAGTCAACCGCCTCCACTATGCTATTTTCCAATATTTTTCCTTTTTTTTACTCCCCAAATCAATTCAGACAATTGAGATTCGTACTATTGGGTTCTTGGGAAAATTCAAGTTATATATGATTGAGGTACATTATATGTGATTAAACCAATGGAATGAGTTCATTGAAAAAAATATATATATATGAATTCTTTATTCTTAATCCAGGAAATATAAGTCAATTTTATTTCCCACTAGGAATGTGTGTTTTTCTTTATCTACTCTTTCGAATATACATGCTTATTTCGATATTCTTTAGTCAACATTTTCAGATTTTCTTGCAAATCGGAAGATTTTATTTCTTCGATTTATAAAAGAAACATTTATTCATCTTGAGGAAACACATAAAACACTCGTAATCAAAGCTGGAAATATATGTAAAAGTTTCTAAAATTCACTAAATGCGAGACGGAGGAACATCGATATCCACAAAAATATTCAGTCTTAGAATGCCACCTTCTATTCTAGAATAAATCGGCAACAAATAAGAATCAGAGCTGGCCCTCTTCAGCGAAAATTCTCTTAGTCATTAGGGTCCTCTTCACAAGAAAATTTTTTTACTTTATCCATTTTTCTGGAAATTTTCAAATACGATGTATGGTTTCGTCTATAGTAGAAGACAAACAAAAGTTACCGAATTACTCCCGGCCAATATAATATGATATTGTTAAACTCTTTTCTTGTAGTATTATTCGCCTTTAAATATTCAAGGAACGGAGGAATAGTGGTAAACCTTCTAAATGTAAAATCGTGGGGAAACAACTTGCATATAGGTAAAAAAATACTCTGAAATCTGAGGGGTTGAATTTCCGTACTGAGCAAAACGACAGAAAACAGTCAAAGGTCAAAATAAAAAAGTGAGTTATACTGTATTCTTGGGAAAGTAAAGGAAAGTCCATAACCCAGTTATCGTCCTGAGAAGGAAGAAGATTAAGAAGCGACTGGGCAGAATTTTGTCACTGACTGAGGGGCATTATTCATAATTTTTTTAATTTGAAGAGGTAAGATTATATTCCCTCATTGTGTGAGAAGCAACAGAGAAATTGAAGGATCAATTTTTCATTTCTTCAGACTTTGGTTGACAGCGTTTTCCACTAGTTTCGAAATTGATAGAGGCTGAACAGAGGCTTTTATGAACTGGTTTAATCTTCAATACAAGTGGAAACGCAGGATTAGTTCATCGGAAACAAGAAATAAAGACAGTCAGCCTTTTTTGCTTCTAAATGAGAGTAGATAAGTAGTTAGATTTTCTTTGTAATTTCGTTCAACCATGATAATGATTTTGAGTGGCGAGTGTTGGAACATGTGGAATTTACAAATATTAGTAAAATGATAGTCGATTCCTTGTATGGAAATAAAAAAGAAAACAGATGATTTTGTAAAAAGTGAGACTTGCGTAGCTGTGGTCTGAATCAAATCATTTCAATTTGTTCTCTGGTGCTATCGTACTTGAATATAATAGTAACGATTTTTTAAAAAAACACGTCTCTATTAGCATAATAAACAAAGTATGAACCATTTTTTTGTTCAAATATGTATGTCGTGCCAACTAATAGGAACGTAAAGGTTGTTAGAAATTAAATTTTAAATCATGTTTGTATTATGATATATATTAAAACGATTGTTCAGAAATTTTTCTCTAGATTATTACGGCTTAATTTCTTTATATAGTATCGATATTAGCGCCCTCATGCTTTAGAATTATTTTTGACCTCCATGTGTGACATAAATATTCAATGGCTTTAATATATAATTAACAAAAAAGAGTGTATTAAAAAGGTTTTTAGTATTTTCTGTCTTCCAGTTTTAATATAATTCACAACTAGTGGTATTATAATTTTATAACATTCTCAAAAAATTTTCAGATCTGTTAATTATAGTGAAATAAATGAAATTCTAACCTTATTAATTTTAATTTGCAGAAAAAAGTGAAAAGTCGTTTTACAAATTTCCAACCTTCAAAAAAATGAAACAAGGTCAATAAATGTGTGCGCCCCAATAAAAGTATTATCCAGAAAGTAAGTTTCCGTAGACCGTAGAGAAGCTATTACCCCATTGAAAGAAGCAATACTCTTTCTCTGCTAGCTGTCTGTACTTAAGAACTATCGGAATTGAAGCACGTGTCATACCGTGATACCAATTCTGTATACCGTTTGTTACGATATAAACATCTTTAAATTATAGGTAAGTAAAATCGCTTACCTTTTGTTTCTGTCGTATCTCGTTTGTTTCCATACTGGAGTGGTTTAATCTAATCTGAAAATATCTCATTTATGGCAGGCGAAGTCAGGGAGTAAATCTTAAGAATAAAAAATATTAATAATGATTAAGTTTACATGGGATTAATTTTACATTTACAAAAGTTAGAAAAAGGATTACAAAAAACGCGTGCGTAGCATAGTTGGCCGCAAAAAACAGAGGAAGTGAAAAAACAAAAACCGTGGTGGCGGGAAGGAAAGTTCTGGCTCAGTTAAAACTGGTTGTTTGCCAAGTTCAGTCTGTATTTCCGACACTTCCCACCTTGAGTTTCGTCACCGAGGTTTCAGAAACTCAAATAAATGAGTCCAGAGCCCGCTTAGAAGCTTGGCCATAATGGGATCTTCTTCCTGAACACACGTTCATATTCGGTTCACATCTGAACTGCAAGAGAGCTCACGATGTTGGTACACCATGGAATCATTGTGGATAGAGGATCGCTCTTTGGGGTTTTGGGACAGCAGACTTTTCACTCTTGGCTGATCGCAAGAGGAAAAGAGTCTCTGTATTGAATGTAGGAAAGATCCGATTTTGTTTGATTTCATAACTAGACGAATCTTTTCTTGTCTTTTCCCAGGTAGCACTTTTATCACTCTTCCAAGGGCCAATTTATTCTTCGATACTAATACCGATCAGAACAATGCCTTCTTCTTTAATTTTAGATTCCATTACAAATCTTGGAAAATTCTAAGATGTCCAAAGATATTCGATTCTGGAAACGTTTTCTGAGATCTTGACACAATTTTTGTCTGTAGAAGAATCTTTTATTCATTCCCTTAGCGTCTATTTGATCTATATCTGGAACTCATATTTCTTTTGCATCTTGTAAAAACATAGCAGGTGTTAATGCTACAAGATCTTCATTGTCTTCACTTAAGTATGTCAAAGGTCTAGAATTTATAATGCCCTCAGCATCACATAGTACAGTGCACAATTCTTCAAACTGTAAGGAGGCCTTTAAAAGAACTTTTCTTAAGATAGATTTCAATATACCTATAAGCCTCTCCCAAAATCCGCCCCACTAGGGGGCTGATGGGGGGTTAAATTTCCATTGGATTTTCTTTACTGAGGCATATTCTTGTATTTTACCCCAATCAACTGATTTCAGCTCAATTAGAAGTACCCACTAAGTTGGTTCCATTATCTGGATAAATTGTAGCTGGTCTTCCTCTTCTAGAAATAAACCTTCGTAAAGCTAGAATAAAACTATCTGTCGATAAACTAGTTACCAGCTCAATGTGGACTGCACGATAAACTGCACATGTAAAAAGTACAGCCCAACATTTGGTTTTGTTTTTCAAATATAGTGGTCCGCACAGGTCAACTCCTACTACTTCAAAAACATAAGCATCTCTGACGCGATCTTCGGGTAGTGGAGCACTTACTACTTCTAATGGCCGGGATGAAAAACGTTGGCACATTACACAAGTCCTTATTACTTGACGTATTGTCTTCCTGCTTTTTAAGATCCAATAATTCTCCCTTAAACTCGACATCAAAATCTGCATACCAGCATGACTAAGTTCAACATGCTTTTCAAAAATAAGTTTCCCGATAACATCATGCTTTGAAGGCAGTAAAATTGGAAATCTAAATGTCGGTAGATCACTTCTTTGAGAAATTTTGGTCTTTACACTTAACAAACCATCTGAATCCAGGAATGTCTGTAAGTTCAGTTTTTCGTTTCCCGAAAAACATTGACTTTGAACTTGTTTTAAAATGAACTTTTCTACAGCCTCCACTTCTTCAAGATCTAAAGTGCCGCCTTTTCTTTCTTTTTTCTGGGTTTTAGCATTTTTATAAAAACGGAAAATCGAAGCCGTGATTCTGGTCATTTTCCGGAAAGAAGATACCTTAGAAAAGTATTCTAATTGCTTTGTCGTGGTGTTAGTGACAGACACAATAGTTTTTCTTTTTCCGGAGTTTACAACGTCAAAATCTGGTATAGTTGCTGAAGCAGGCCAATCTTCTATAGGCATTCGCAGCCAGTTTGGATCCTCCCACCAAAGAGATTTCACAAGTTCCTCTGCATTGGAACCTCGTGATGGAAGATCAGCTGGGTTTAATGTTCCACTTATGTGCCTCCAGTCTTCAGGATTAGTGAGTTTACGGATTTCCAGCACCCTGTTGTAAACGAACGTTGCCCAATTCTCATTTCTTTTGATCCAATACAAAGCATTCATGGAGTCAGACCAGTAGAAGATTGGTATTTTCTCAAGTCCAAGTTCGGAGATGGTTGATTTTGCCAATCTAGCTCCAATAGTGCAGGACAAAAGTTCTAGGCGTGGAATAGAGATCTTTTTCAAAGGAGCAACTCTATTTCTGGCTTGTATTAACTGGCACGACGTATTATCAGCAGATTCAGCTCTCAAGAAGATATATATAGCGTAAGCACCCTGACTTGCGTCACAGAAAACATGGATGGACAATTTGGAATCTTCTGCAAAGCCCTCTAGTACACACCTTGGTATTTCAAGAGCATTCAGTTTCGGCAACTTCATCTTCCAGCGTTCGAATCTTTCAGTTATCAGCAGAGGGAGTTCAGCATCCCAGGACAACCCCAATTTCCAGCATTCCTGCAACAAGCATTTGGGCTCTAGAGTCACTGGACAAGAAAATCCAATCGGATCAAAGATTCGATGAACGGTTGACAGGATTTTTCTTTTTGTAGTAGGTCCTTTATCTTCTTTCATCAAACTTTTCATATCTAGAGACATAGTGTCCTTTGGCAAATTCCACAGAAGTCCAAGAACTGGAACCTTTCGGTCTTCTTGCCTTTCTTCAATTTTGTCTTCTGTAGGAGAATGCTCCCACCCTCGAAGTTCCAACTTGACAGTAGATAATAGTACTTGCGATTCCGAAATAAATCTGGCAAGTTCTTTTTTTGTGTTGTTTGAGGTGTTTGACAATCTCACCTATAGTCCGGATATTGCTCTTAGCAGCTACCATCTGTTCCATCATCTAAAACGGTTCCTGGACAGGCAGCATTTCCCCAGTAACAATGAAATGCAGACGGTTGTCATACACTGGCTCCTCTCTCAGGCAGAGGTAATTTTTTCGACTCTGGTATATACAAAAAATTGATCTCAAGGTATGAATCGTGCTTTGATTCCGGTGTTCCTTATGTTGAGACGCAGCTGAAAGAGTGTTTTATCTGTTTCAATAAGCGTTTCCATGTAATTGTGACTTTTGCCTCCTTATGGCATCAGGGAAACTTTCTTTCTGGATAAACCAATAATAACATTATGAAAGAACATCCGATATAGATCTACATCACATAGGCATATAATGTTGCAAAAGTCTTACTGTGGTGTAAACAGTCCAACACGCAGGATAATGGAGAATAAAGGTTTATTTACAAATATGCAGGAAAACACGTAGCACAGGTACAGGAAACAATAGTTCTTGCACAGATTACCATTGTAAACTGACAAAAATCCACAGGTAATAACAGTTCAGCACTTTGTTATCTAACAACACATACAGTCAGCAAATAACTAATAACTAGTAGACAATCACTGGACTTTCAATAGCGCTCAGCTCACCATCTTTCTAGCTCGCACTGCGGGTAGAACTCCAAAGGCGTTCGTGCTCCAAGGCAATCCCAGTCGATCAAGACACCCGCCGTCGTCCAAGCGCTCTCCTTATATAGTTTTCCCGGTATATATAGTTTTTTATTCTTCTGTTATCCACCATCTCTTTAACTAGGCGCTGCGCTTCCTCTTTCTTTGCAAGAGGGAAACGTCTTGGATATTGCTTGATTGGTGGATGATTACCTGTATTAATTCTATGCTGAGTCATATTGCAGTGGCCGACATCAGAGTCACTTGTAGAAGTTCTGAAATTCTTGTAGCAATTCCTTCACTACTGTTCGTTGTTCTTCATTAAGCCCTTCAAGATTCTCCAAGATTAACGGGAGACGTAGTGATTCGGAAAATTCTTGAAGACGAACAACGATATCCACCACTGGCTCACACGTCGCAATAACATCTCCTTTGTCGACGGTCTTGGGTCTATTGTCCAGATTCAGAACTCCAACGGGGATGACTTCTCTTTTTAAATCAACGAGTGTGGTCGCCACAAGGACACATTTCTGGGAAACTTGGCTAGGAAAGTCCGTTACGGCCTATCTGAATTTTACAGAAACTTCTGGGACTCCCTGGATAAGACATTTCGATCTTGCTGGTATAATAGTTTTCTCTTTAGCCAACACAGAGCATAACTCTGAATGCTCTGCACTGGCTGAAAACAAAGGAATTTCCTCTCCTCCTGTCCGAATCTCGTTCTTCTCCAGGTCTACCGTGAAGTTAAGCTTTTGTAGAAAGTCCAGGCCGAGAATACAGGGGTCGGTGATGTCAGCTACGTAGATTCTGTGTTGGAATTTTCTGGATCCACATTCAATTGCTACATCCAGTTTCCCGTGTTTCTCCGCCTTTTCACCAGTAGCGGTCTTTAAAGAAATGTTAGGAGCCTTGTAAATAAAATTCTTCTTCAATTTTTGGGCCAAGTCTGTTCTTACGAGAGTGACATTGGCACCGGTGTCCACCAACATCAAACAAGGGATACCGCAAATAGATCCTTCCAAGTAGAATCCATTTCTTCCTCCGCAAAGTGCGGAAACTTTCAGTCCTTTCTCAGGGGCTTTATTGAGAAAAGGCAGCCTTCCCCCCTTAAGACGGTCATTCATTAGTTTTTCCTGGTTGGGAAAATTCGTCTGGCACTCCCTCTGTACACGTCCCTTTTGTTACACTTCCAGCAAGTCACGTTCGGATTTCGTCGAGGAGTCTTCTTCCCAGCAACATGGCTTTTTAATAATTTTCCAAAGTTTTGAGTAAACATTCGAATTTTTCATCTTTTTTCTTTCCCAGTACCATCCTCTATGTCTATCGATCTTACATTTCGGGATGTTTTGGAAACAGTTTTCGCAGCCTCATACTTCATGCTATATGACAATGCCGATTTCAAGCCTTTGGCATCCATCAACCTTGTTGCGTGCTGAGTATCTTCATCTCTGATAACAGAGCAAGTAGATCAGCGTTCTCAGCCATCTTCGTCTGAGATCTCGTATTCACCATACGCAACTATCCCGCTTCTGGCACCAGTGTTGCAAAAGTCTTACTGTGGGTGTATGGTGTAAACAGTCCAACACGCAGGATAATGGAGTATGAAGTTTTATTTACAAATATGCAGGAAAACACGTAGCACAAGTACAGGAAAACAATAGTTCTTCCACAGATTACCAATGTAAACAGACAACAATTCACAGGTAATAGCAGTTCAGCACGTTTTATCTAACAACACATACAGTCAGCAAATAACTAATAACTAGTAGACAATCACTGCACTTTCAATAGCGCTCAGCTCACCATCTTTCTAGCTCGCACTGCGGGTAGAACTCCAAAGGCGTTCGCGCTCCAAGGCGATCCCAGTCGATAAAGACACCCTCCGTCGTCCAAGCGCTCTCCTTATATAGTTTTCCCGGCAGCCGTGACGTCACATGGAATGATCTAGCACATTCATGGCGTATCTTTTCTCCTAGAGAGAAGAAATATCGAGAATAGAGATATCGAGAAGATTCCAGCACCTTTGAGATCCCATATTTCATCTCCAAAGTCGCCAAGTTTGTCGCCAAGGTCAGGGAACCAGACGTGGCTGCGCTAGTCATCCCATACTTATCCCTGTAAAACTCTCTTCCGAACCACAAGACTCACATTGCTAGGAAGCGACTTTCCATGCTTGTAACAATAATATATAATTTCCTTCTACTTATTTATCTGGATACAGATAGGAATTTATATAATTTAGAAGTGTAGAATATGTTGTCTTATAAACACCACTTAGTAGCCTATCTGGCGCATTTATTTTGTATCTACTATGCCTAAAATTTCTTTTCTATCAACAAAAAGAATTCATAAACATGTTATGTGAAATACTCTGAAAGAGAAACCAGCTTTTCAAAATTACTTTAGTTTGGAATGCAAAATGTACCAATGTAAAATCTAATAAATTTATGCTTTGGGTATGATCTTCTGCAAAACCTATATTCAAAAGTAGTCTTTTTCCATTTGTAATTTACCAGCAACTTTTTCCAGTACCTACCGAAAGTACAGCTTTAGTCTCCTATACAAAATTAAACAATTTATCTGAATTTTTAAAATTTCCTTGGTTATTTCTCGATATAATACAGCACTATTGTAAAACATGTTCCTTATAGTATTAATTATGATTTTCTTTCTGGAGGTAAAGAAAGTGACTTTTTAAAGAATTTTCCTTAAGTAATTTATTATTTATTTTTCTTAACAGGTTTCTTTTAAATTTTTTTCTATGTTATGTAATCTTGTATCTCACCTGATTTCATAGGGCAAAAGAAGCTCATGTTGCACTTGTTTTCTTGTAACGTATATTTTATTTTGTTTGACATTCGCAAGAGTTAAAATTCAACAGCAGAAAAAAAGAACAGAAAGAAAGTTACCGTTCTGTTATGCAGATATTTTTGGTTCTTAGCTGTCAAAGACAATTTTAGGAAATAAAAATTCAGAGAAGGGGATGATGTCAAGTTAATACTTAACCGTTTACACATCCGTGCTCCCAATTGGGAATATCGAAATGAAAACTCATTCAGAAACAAAATTTCATCCTGATTTGAATAAATGTTTATTCACGATTGGATGACAGCTGGATTTATTTTGCGGAGATTATTTTACACAGATCAAACAGATTATTTGCGCAATGGTATTTAAGTGTAAATTTCATAATCAAACCTATTTAGCGGTTATTTATTTGTGTATAATTTTCAAAATATAAAAAATCCGATAAATAGTTGAATGTTCTAGAAAATCAATTGCAAGAAATGAAAATGAAATTAAACTTCAGTATATCAAGAATGTACAAAATAATTTTCCGTAATCCAGTAATGCATATAAGTGAAAACAAAGTATTACGTCAAATGAAATATTAACTATTATAACTAGCAGAAAGTATTATGTTAAATATAGTTACTAAAAGGCCTCAATAAATATTTCAAATGGAAATAAATTTTCATAATATTTGGCAATCTGAAAGTGTCTTGCAGATTCAAAAGTTATCATTGTATTTTTTTATCATCAAATTTCCTGTACTGTAATCTGCTTCATTCTCAGATCAGACAAAGAAAATATATCACATCAGAGACAAAATAAAATGCGAAATTTAAACAATGTCATACTGTGGGGAGAGGAAAAAAGCTGATAACTTCAACTAAAACTAATTAACTTCAGCAATCCATGACACAGCGTTAATAAAATAACAGGTAGTGACAAGTATATCGGATCTTAAAATAATGGATATTTTCCAAAAAATAATTACTGACTTATAAGTTTACAGTCTGCTATGCTTTAAAACCAATCTTCGCAGCACCGTTGAAATAAAAAGTTTTCTACCTGACTGCTCGATTTTTGACGTTGTTAAATGGTTGCGTTTATTTCATTTCAAGTCAACACTATATAATTCGTATTTCAGTTGTTATGAGAGAAATCTGTAGACATGATGCGATAAATCTATATCAATTATTTTGACTCTTAGTGTCCTGTTTAACAGAGTGGACGGAAGGTTTAAATTATCTTCACATGAATCATAGAACTTCCGTTCAGACTTAGATGGAATATATTATGCTTACGAATATTTCATGAGTATATTCAAAGAAATGCAACATTTATATCATGGGAATCATATAGGAATTCTGTAAGCATTAAAGTCATGCGAATACCATGAATGACGATTTTATAAATAAAGAATTATTTTTTTTCATAACATGTCATTTCCTTTAACTCAGTATCTTTTAGTTGGTTGGACAGCTAGTAATACTTGAAAGATAGAAAACAACAGGTTTTTCTTTTCTACCGGATGAAGTTTCGTTTTAAATTCTTAACCATGTTTGACAACACAGTCGCACTTCGTTAATGCCATACAGTGGCAAAACTGCTCTCTCGTCATGACATTTTTTCTGGTTACAGTATTATGGTTTCTCGTTTCGTATGAGAAAATTATATTTAATAAGGGTTGCTACATAACCAAAAAATCGCTGCATATCGTTAAAAATTGTTCCTTAAAGTAGTCATTAAATAACGAAGAGATAATATAAATTTCTTAATTGAATGCAGAAAAAAAGAACATATCAAGGAATGAATTTTTGGAAAAAATAAAGAGTAAAAAATTTTTATTTTTCATGGACATTCTGGAAAAGGATTTAATTTTGGGTTAAACATTTAACCTTCCATCAGTCGTAATCTTATTCATCCTAAAATGGCCATAATGCTTCTATCGGATTTAAATCTGTTCTGTGATATATTCATACGGTTTGATAATTTTCCCTAATAGCTATAAAAATTTCTTCTAATGAGAATGTAAATGAGTATTCTGTAAGAAAAACTCAATTTGTAATGCGTAATAAATAGCTAATCGATGCAGACGGCACGCGTATCTATTTGATACTGCGACTAACGGCGGGCTAGCTAAGATAAAGGCGTAAATACATTTCTTAGCATAATTAAATACTATCTATAAATTCTAATTGATTGGGAATTGTCTTGAGGAAATGTTTCTTTAGATAATTTATTTTTGGTATGAAATTAATTTTGTGTGATTTTATGAATCTGTGTGTAGATAGGGGAACGGTGGCTAAGAGTACGCAGGCGACTAAGAATACAAACGGAAATCTCACCTTGTTGGCAACACCGAAGATATTCGCCACTTTAACCTTTTAATTGTTACTACTGTGTTAAAATAAAATGTATTACCATTAGTTTAGTTACCTTCGTTTTCCGTTTATAAGGCAAAATTCGCTTTTCTTACGTTTCTATTTAATTTTTCGATCAGAGAACGCAAGTTTTTTTTTATTATATAGATTAAACTAAATTTTGAAATGAGTATTCTAAGTTAAAGCCCATTTCATAAGCTGTAAGTTGGTGTATCTAGAGTTTATCTACCTTTGATGTTTTAATGCTTTTTACCCGCTTTACCCAGCTAGCGGGGGTTTATTCAAACGCTAACAATGAGGTCAAGAGTTCGCAGCAACTGCTCACTGTGTACTCTTAGCCTCCCTAAGCTTACGTTAACTTTTACTTCATTTTTTTTAATTGTAAAAGCAATAAACAATTTTAAATAAATGAATAGCTCTGATGGCATATTTTATTAGAAGACAACAGTAATATTTTACTACGAAATAGTTTCATCATGGCATGATTCTATTTTATTGCCACTTTCTTATTAACTCGCTTTCTTGTCTGTCTGTCTGTTCGGTACAAATTTTGCAATCAATTTTAAACTAACTTCCCGATGAGCTGGAGACTTCAAACTTTAAACATAGCTCAGAACTAGATGACAACGCAATATTAATTCGCTTTCTTGTCTGTTTGTTTGTCTCTTAATTTTTTATTTCATATTTTGTGTTTTATCGACCCAGAGCTTCGATAGATGGCGCTGTCCAGGCGTCGCTCGTGAATAGCGAGGAGGGGGAATTTTGAACTGTAGAAATGGATTCCAAGAAATTCCGCGGCGAATAGTGGGGGAACATCGAAGAGTGGATTGAAGTTCGGAGGGGAGGGTTTGCTATACCAGAGTGACAATAATTTGTTTGCCGTCAAATACCAGAGGAGAAAAAAAAAGTAAAATGCTACTCGGTTCCAAAGGTCTGTGCGTCACGTAACTTGATAGTTCAGGAAAATAATAATTTTCTAATTATGATCAGGTTAAGAGAAACTGTAATAAACCTGAACATTTCCACGTGTCTCTGTCATAATCTCATCAAGATGTTTAAAATCGATTGCAAAATTTCACACACACAAGACTAAACAGCAGAAAATAATTATTTAAATAAAAATTTTTTAATAAACCATGTTTTTAAAACGGACTAAAAAGTATAAAATAATTTCTTCTACCACCATACAGATTTATGACGATAAACGTGGGGCGCATGCAATATTTAATAGTAAGGAGTGTATGGAGTAGCTGTCGTTGAGAAAACTCACACACCAGTTCATATAATTTCCACTGCAATAAAATTGTTAGTGACTTAAATAAACTATTTATGCATCAATTATCTATGCGCCCCATGTTTTTCGTTTTAAATCTGTATGGGGCTAGAAGAAATTATTTTATACTTTTTAGTCCGTTTTAAAAACGTGGTTTATTAAAAAAATTATTTAAATAATTATTTAAAATTTAAGATATACAAAATAATATACTCACCATCAGCCTATTTTATTATTTCTCTCAACTTTTTCAACTCATTTATTACAAATTATCGCTTTATGGAAGGAAAATAGATAGAAAACTCGTCACAAGGAAATACACGTAGAAATTAACTCCGAGTTGGAGGCTTTTAGGAGTAAAGAGGTTCGATAAATGGGATCAACGATTGCACCTTAACAAAATATTGAAAGCTATAAGTTAATAGGCCTATTTTTCTTTATATTTTCTGCGCTTTATCATATTTTAAATTATGCTTAGGCCTACAGAAAATTCTACTTGCAGTAAAATAAATGTTATCATTTTTACAATTTTCCAGCTTCGAAAGCAAACAGACAAAAAACATGTGAATCAGAAAAAAATGGAGACCTGCTCTCAAGTCAGAAATCATGACATCTTCCCTTTTTAAATTTTTTTCGAAGAAAGTGGAAATAATAAAAAAGAAAAGACAGAAGATCTTTAAAATATTAAGAAAGGGAAGTAAGAAGGTTATTATAAAACAAAGGGAAAAAAAGAAGAAGAAATTCGTATAGAAAGGACTGACGTTCTGCTACGACGACAGACCATCACCTTCAAGCTCAGCCCACCCAAAGATTTACATTGATGTTGTCAATGTAATTTTTTGCTAAAGATGTGAGAATTCCTATCATGAAAACACAATTCAATGTGTATTGTGCAAAGAGTAGCAGCACGAACTTAAAAGTGCCTCCTATATATTTACATGCGATTACTTTGAGACCAAATACGGTGCGAAATCTTACCTTCCAGGTCGTCCAAAAGTACGCAATTGTCATTTTTTCAGTTTTATTTCTCTTACTTAAATTATAAGAGACACAATCCTGAAACCTGTATTTATTGGTTCATAGTTAAATAAAGATCATTGTGTAAATTTTGACAACTGTAGCATACTTACTTTACTTTTTATAAACAAAAAGCCATTAGGTATACGTGCTTACACTTACCCTCCTTACCCCTATGCATGAGATATGTAACGTATTTATTTATTTTCAAAAGAGCAATTATAAATAGTCTGAACAGAAACAAGCTCCCATAACTCCGAAAAATAAATAAATCTTCTTCGAATAATTTCAGTATATAAGAAAGGCTACTTAATGCCTATTTCTGAATGCAATTGTAAGGGCATTTCAATCAAATAAAAATAGCAAACTACCTATGCATATGACTTTTGACTTCAATGATTTTCAAATACTAATTATTGAAATACTGAATTAAAATTCAAATACTAATTATATATACATTTATTCTACGAGAAATTTCGTTGCTATTGCAAACAGCATGGAGACAGACATGATTATAATTTTAAATCGAGATGAGAAATATTTTAATAAGTTGTAACTTTTTAAATGCATTTGAAGCTAAATGAATGAGAAACTTTCCACCATTAAGTAATCTCGTTTTTTTTAATTTACTCTTTATTTATCACACATATATACTTTTATAGGCCTTATTGGTTTCTCAAATGCTCCCACGACAATATATTCAATAGCTAGTTTAAAAAGTATCATCTAATTTATGGGAATTTGTAAAATATTTACAAAATGACTCATTTAGGGCATTTTTATTTCATTTTTACCTTATGTGTTCGTAAAAATGAAAAGCTCACATAATTTTTGATTCTAGAATAGAAGACTTAAGCGTAAAATATCAAAATGTATGCATACAAAATATTACTTTTAATATAAAAAAGCTTGAGACTTCGTGAAATTATCTATTCGAAATTTCAACACTTTAGTTTTATTACTAAAAATTAGTACATAATTGATTAATCCTTAAAATATATAGATAAAAAATCTAGCAATAATTTTCCTGCAGAATATAATTTTAGTTTAGAATGAATAACTTGTAATATTGAAACAATATGATGTAAGACCGATTCAAAACTCATAATAACAAATAAATACTGCCTTTTCACTAAAAATTATTTTTACACTATTTTAAAGTACAAAAATTATCATATTAATGATTACAATTTAATTGCGATACAATTTTCAACCTATTTTAAACAAATATTTAAATACATATTTTATTTATTAACATAATATTTTTTATTGTAGTAATGAAAATCAAATTCATTTCATAATATGTAGAGTCGCATCTTTTCGAGAGCTTTTTCTTCATATTATTCACATTTCGAGAGGAGAAATTTTGTTTCATTATAATTACTGTTGCGAGAGACAGTGTATTATATTTCCGTGTTAAACTTATCATTTTTAACGTAGGACTACGTTCCTCCCATTGGGGTCTCAGGAAGGTATTTGATTCACACGCCAAAAGGCCACACAAAACGTTGTATGAAAGATACTCTATATCTCGGTGACTACATATGTTAAAAATAACAAATATCTTATTTTATAGATAAAGGGTAACAACAGAAGTTACAAAAAAAATGGAATTTCGGAAAAGAGTCACGCGATTAAAGTAGTCCTAAGCCTTTAACATCAGCGGCTGTTTGAGAAAGACAACCTCCCGGTTTTTTTTTTCTCTGATGTTTTATTTATATTTTAAAAAATATTTTGGGATTTTCCTTAATTCTAAATATTTTTAAGTTTATGGAATTAATCAGTGTTGGAAGCTTCTGCAGTTTATATAACTGGTCTGCATTTATCCATTACTGGGTCTTCACAATTTCATCAAATATTTTAATCTCATTATCTTTTCCTATACTTAAAGTTATGGTTAACAAAGTTTGCTTTCTCTTATACGCTCAATACATCAAATCCAAATTAGAATTTCTCTTTTCCTCAGTTTGATGTTATAAACTTTTTTGAAAAATATTTCTCAATACATATTATATATATATATATATACTTACTTATACTTATTGAAGGAAATGATTATTATTTCATTTCATAATTTTATTTAGCATAATGTTTTCTCAAACTAGCTTCAAATTGATACATTTTATAATGTTAAAACATACATTTTTTGCTTTTTATTACATATTTTTTTTAATTTTAATTTTGGAAATATTATAATCCAGGTTTCTATTATTTTAGGCATTTTGACTAAGAAAAACTGCTGAGAAACTTTGCTCTTCACAAAATATATTATTTTGTAAATTCCGTCAATTAGTTCTTTTTAAATGATTTTTTTAGCATTTTTCTTCGCGTTCTTTTAGGAAAATTAATATCTTTCTAAATTTCTATATTTTATTTATTTTCTCAAAACATCGCAATATTTTTTCACCCAATCCATATAAAGACGTATATATTCTGAAGTTTTTCTCCTATGTTAATTTTTGCTGTGAAATGTGGCAGTGCACAGATATTTAGAACAAATTATTAATATTAATATGCTTTATTTCATAAAGCAGGCATAGATAAAAGTAAATTTTTTCAGATAAATTTCCATTAACTTCATATTTTTAGTCTTGCCAAGCATTAAACATGAAATTTTAAATTGTTAAGCATTACACATTAATAGTTTAACAGCCAGAAAGCAAAAATTACAGAGGAAAAGGCTGGTCACTAAAGGCGACTAGTACAACAAATAAAAAGTCATCAATAAACCGTTCACTGAGATCTGAATAATCCGAAGGGATTTCTATTGTCACTTCGAGTTGCCCGATCATCATATTCAACACGATGGCTTTCCCTTCATTCCATTGTCTTTTAATATGTAAGGGTTAATTTTTAATTTAAACCCTCACCGGCTTCACCTACCTACCCAAAATGGCGTATTGCGCATGAAAACCTGCAGGAAGTATTCACAAGACAAAAATGCCAAAACATATAAAAACACAGCGTCAAAAATGAAGAACATACAACAAACATGTCAACATTCAGAAAATTTAAGAAAAACATTGACAAAAAAAATTTAAAGTAAGTTTTCTTGGTGATTTGAGCCACAGAAGCACTGCAATCGCAATTATATTTAAATACAGTCGAATGCATGACCGCAGTTAACAATAACGTGCTTCCTCGTTATTTTGATTGGCCAACATATCTTATTTTGGATGCCTAAGTTATAATAGAATTTTTGAAGCAGCCCAGTCAATTATCCTTTATTTTATTCTCAATGCCATTAAAATAAGAACGAATGCATTTTCTCTTCTCTGTTTGCATTTCTTTGTTGGGATTAATTCAAAATGCAATAATAAGAAGTAACGTCTTATGAAGTATTTAGCTTAATGGAAAAAAACAGAAAAGTCAATTCTCATGAGAAGGTAGTTCATTTATTTTAGTGCTTTCTTTTAATTGTTATTTTACGAACAAGTGTGGCCATTTGTCTGTTACATTTCAAATTAATATTCATTTCCGGAATATTTCTCCTGTGAACGCATTTAATTATAAGTATCACAACAAATTAAAAATAAAAGGCAAATAAGGCTAGTTTTATGATAAATGGCATACTAAAATTAATAACCTAGAATTAGAAGTTAGCTTCTTATTCTTGATACACATTTTTGTGTGAAAAAATTTTAATAGTAAGGTTTTTTGAAGATTTGCTTGACAATGGACGCCTAATACATTTAAGAACAGGTCGTTGTAATTCATTATACTACAAGAAAACTCTACTGCATAAATCTAAAACTGTTACTTAATGGCACATATAACAGTAAATAGAAATAAAAGCATTATTCTTACCTCGAAGGATTATATATTACGGTCAATGTGGGTAATCTGTTATTATACATAATAACTGGATTTCTTATGCAGTTATTATACATAATGACCGGTTATTATGTGTAATTACCGGATTTATGCGGTAATTATGCATTATTACAGCGCTGATTATGTTTTATAACCGATCACCTTCATTGATCCTAACATAGACGTATATAGAGAAAACTGTGTAGGAATAAAATAAATAATTAAAAATATTATTCTTTTTTGAATGTAGTGGTGCATTCAAATTACTTTTTACAAGGATATCTTCAATCATCTTAAGTAAACCTACGCATAGCATGATATATAATTCGTTTATACTTATGAGATTCACATGTATATTTTTCACTTTAAGAACGATATAAAATAACCTAAACATTTGGTTATGAACATTTTTAACCAGTATTTCCTATGATGTCAGAATTATAACCCTTATCTTATATTTGCATATTTCATTTTGCTTAGAGTTTTCAATTTTATCTATGTTACTTTTTTGTTATAAACTGCATGTGCAATGTAGAATGTACATAATCGACCTCAAATAATTTTTTGATAAAAAACTTTCCATGGACTCTATGGAAATTTCTTGAAGAAAATTGAAGTAGTTCATTGAATTTGAGAAACAGGGTGAGGCAGAAAACGTTTTTGAAATGGCTAGAACTCACCACCAAGTGAAGTGAGAGATGCGCGGTAGGTGGTGTCAGGTTGATGAAGTTTTACCATTTCTTTTTCAGTTGAAGCCATGAAGCTGTGGAAGATAGAACTTCGCGATTTTGCGTGCGACTGTTTCATCAAAAATAACGATATATCACGGCAGTTCAGCGTGAGTTTCGTCGCCATTTTAATATCCATGGAAATGAAGCTTTTCCCACTCTTAACACTATCCTACATTGGATTTCAGCACTTCGTACCCAAGGCACACTAATTAGCAAACGACCGTCAGGGCTACACGAACGGTACTTACCTCTGAAAATGTGGAAAGCGTCAGAGAAGCCATACAGCACAGTCCTAATTGATATGCTCGGAAGCATTCTTCTGAATTTGATCGTTCGGTAAGTCGTATTTGGCATTTATACCTGCAATTTCACACCTGCAAATTGGCCGCTATGCAAAAGTTGAAGCGCGTGGATTACGTTAAGCCTCTGAACTTCGTATATGAAATGGAAGATGAGAAAACGCCTCCAGAAATACATCAGTGATAACGGACACCACTAGGGAAATGTTATTTTCTACACTTGATTTTGTCAAATCGTATTTCAGTATAAAATCAGCTATATCAATACATTCCTTTTTAAGAAAAATTTAACTATTTTATGATTTTTTAAAAAAAACCTCCGTCTCTTCTGCCTCGCCATGTATAATAATAATTGAAATTAGTTGAAACAAAATTTTTAATAATCCTGAACCTATTTGAATTTTCTTGCAAAAGTACATTTGCATCGTGTAGCTAGTTACTGAATTGTGCACACTTGTTAATAACTAAAATAAATAAAAAAAATAGGTCTGTAACTTGCAGATATTTTCCCAATCCAAAAGTTCTTCCTATGAGATTTCTTTGATCTTTATTCTTATAGCTTTTAGATTAAAGAGCAAATCAGCGTATAATTGAACAATCTGATATATAGCGAATCTCGAAAGAAAAAAATTCAACTATTGTTTTATTAAAACTGCGAATTAAAATATGAAATGGGATCAAGTAGAAAGGCGACTTTTAGGATATCAAAGCTATGTTTCGGTGAGAGAGTTTTTAGGAAAGCAAGCGATATAATTATTGAATTTTGTAATATTTTTGCAGCATGGAGTTATTATTTTATTATTGAGTTACATATTGTAGTACATTTTTATTTTAACAGGCATTTATTATTTTGTGTATTTAATTCTATTATTGTTTTGTATGCAAGAACAAAGAGAGGAAGGACAAAATAAGCAAGGGATAGAAATGTTTTATATTAAAGTGCTAGGGAAAGTCACAAAAATCTTCACTTTCCAAAACAGAATATGGATATGAAATGGTGCTATTGGAGATGAGTAGAAAGCATAAACAGGCAATCTACTCAAAGAGTAGTTATTGAATGGAGCACTAAGTTGAGATTACTATATTTACCTCTGTATAATATGCTTGAAAAAGGTATCAGATATTCTGAATTATAATCGAATTGGGCCATTGATAAAATATGAGCGAATGTTATCATCGATATATATGTAGTGATAATGCGTTACCAAAGGACCTTTATACGATGAGTCGATCTCTTCCGTGCGAGTCGGAGTGACAAGTAGGATTTTCCAGAATAGGTTGGCCATGTATTCCTATTAAACAAAGAGAGATCGTTAGAGGTTTCTATGCATCAGAACATCAGTAGACCGTCATAATAAGTTATTCTCAGTCATCACACAGTCTGGACCAAATGAGGAGCATTCTGAACAAGAGGAAAGCTGCGGTTCGCTAGATTGTACATCGACTCATCGAAATATAGAAATGAGGCATGTCTGCAAAGGTTCACATCCGCTTCGACACATACCGCAATGAATAGGATGCAATTTTGCTGCATTTTATCGTAACCGATGAGACCTGGTGCAAGCTTGAATCAAAGTATCAATCGAATGAATGACCTCACACAGGTTTGAAACGTCCACAGACATGTCGACAGAAGTTATTCGATTAAGTTAGGCAAGATTTGAAGTTGAAAGAGTTCTTCACAAGCATCCGATTTCGTGAGGTTAAAATCGCAGTAGAAGCAGCAGAGCACTCCACCGCGATGATCAACTATAGTCTTTTTACTAATGGTATCCAACGATTTCCACACATTTCTCAAAATTTGCAGATCTTCGCTGTTAAATATACTGAACAAGTATAATACAAATACGCTAACATATTAAATATAAATCTTGTTTTACCTATATAGTCACTACTTTATTTGTAACAATTGTGTGCATGGTGTTACAAAGCTATGAAGTTGTTTACATGAGATGCTTATCTTGGCGACATGGCAACAAATTTGGCGACAAAATCAATTTTCTAGAAATACACTGGTGTAAGAAATTAAGGAAAATTTCGTAAAATGCGAGAAATTTGCAATTAATACGAAAACTATGCTTCGAAATCAGTTCTGGCGAATCGTGTGACATTCATTCGAGTATCATACACATTTTTCAGTGACGATTCGATCACGAGGGCAATTAGGGCGGCCACCAGAAAGGGATGAAGGCGAAAATGGAGTTTGACGCATCCTGCTTCACAGAAAGCTGATAACGAGATGTAACTTTTATCAATGGTATTGGTTTAATGTGCATAATATTTACATGTATTTTCGCACAAATATTCGGGAAGATATAAATGTTTCTTTAAAAAATAACAAATTTTTTCGCATGTGTTTTGATTCTAACATGCAGAGTTTTCATTCAAATTATTCGAAATTTGCAGAACACTTGACAATATGTTACAGAAGTATTGTATTAAACTTTCAAGTAAATACATTGAATATTACAGGAAATATGAGTGTTTGTGCTAAATAATTTTTTACTGCGCATGTGCGAGAAGAAGCGGAATTTTTCTTTCATAACTTCAAAGCCAGATACATAGAGCAACTTTCAAAAAACATTCCAGTTGAATCCCTCTAAATTTCAGAAACCTGTCGGCATTTCAGTGAGGTAAATTTAAATTTCTCTTTGAGAGAAGCTAAGTGATGAAGGTTCTTGTGCAAACGAATATTTTTTAAATTTGAATCTTCGAACAGTAACGATGATTTTAGGAAAATTGAATATCATAAATATCACCATCATGTACACTTATAAATTAAATACATTATTTAAATTGCATTTCTTCATTACTTCGAATTCCATTCGAATATTCAAGTTTAGAAAATATCAGTTTGTTCAAGAACCGTCATCATTTAGCTTCTCTTCAAGAGAAATTGAAATTCACCTCACTGAAATGCCGATATCCGCCTGAATTTTAATGGGATTCAACTGGAATTTTTTTAAAGTTGCTCTATATATCTGGATTTGAATTTATGAAAGAAAAATTCCGCTGCGTCTCGCGCATGCGCAGTAAAAAAGTATTTAGTACAAACACTCATATTTCCTCTAATATTCAACGTATTTACTTGAGATTTTAATAAAATACTTCTGAAACATATTATCGAGAGTTCTACAAATTTTGTATAATTTGAATGAAAACTCTACATGTTATAAGCAAAACACATGCGAAAAATTTGGGATTTTTAAAGAAAACCTTTATATTTTTTTATTACAATTCTCCAGAACTAATTTCGAAGCATAGTTTAAGTATTAATTGCAAATTTCCCGTTGAAGGAATATAAAATCAAGCTCTCAAGTCAAGAGGAGTTGGATTTTAAATCAACAAGCAAGCTGGTGAGCTAATAAGAAGCCTTTCAGCGCTGTGTTGAGATTTATTGGTAATCTTTGTTGTGAATTTTTACATGTGCTGTTTTAATACTTGTGCTACGCTTCTTTGTAAAATAAAGAGCTTTATTTTTTTTAGTCCTGCTTACTTGACTGCATTCAGATGCACTCAAGACGATTTCGTTACATTTAGTGTCAGGAGTGGGATTCGAATCCACTCCCACAGGAGTGGACTGCGAACGTGTCGAAGTTAAATCGTGTTCGAAGTTTGGTATATAAACATTTCTAAGATCCATAAACTTAACAACGGGAAGAGTGGAAATAATTGTGAAACATCATGTTCTAAATGCTTAATTTCAAAGAAGTGAAATAATCGTCTTAAAATGAATATAAATAAACGGTTTAGTCTCAGAATGATTAATAAAAGCATCATTAATCATAATCCAATTAATTTTTCTAGTATAATGGAGTGATACTTCTTATTCTTGACGCTTAATTCTATAAAAGTGAACAAATCTCTCCTTCTTTTATCTTAGTTTCTTTTAAAATAAATTTTAAAAATTTCATAAATAATTTGTCAATTTTCTTCAAATTAATAAGATTTTAGTCTTAAGATTTATTTTAAACACGCATACCCCATTTCTGATAATCATATTCTTTTTAACATATTTTATAGGAATTTCACTTTGCAGCTTTCATAAAACGGTTGAGTGAACGATTTTACTACATATAAAATCATTTTCCGTCAATATCTGTGTATAAAATTTGAGGCATATTATTTCGAAAAATTCGGCTGAAAACATGAAATAAAAGTAGGTTAAGGAATGAATGAAAATTTCTTTTTTGTCTGCATACACAACAGACGCCAGAATACTTCATTATGAAGGGATTTTTACTACAATAAATTCATGAAAGCTGTTTAATAGGATTAGTGCGAACACCTATAAAGAATTGTGATGGATGGAGACAGAATTCTTTTAAGCCTTTTAGTGGTATAGTTTACAAATCCCACGGATTTCTGAATAATCTCGGTATTAAAATTATTGATCGCTTTAAGTGATAATTAAACGATTTTTGAAAACATTTAATTGATGTTAAATGAAATATTTACATAGATTACTAAGTTAACAAAAATAAATCTTAATTAACCAATCATTTGTTTTATTGACCATAGTTTTGATAAATACACAATATTAAACATTTTGTAAAACTCATGATGATGTCTTTTTCATATAGATCATGAAGATTGTACAAAGAAATATTATAACAAATTAATTTTGCTTTATAATTTTATTTTTTGTATAAATAATGTTTCGAGTTTTCATCTTTATATTGTTAATAGACATTAATATATGTGCAATGGTTTTCATACTTTTTTAAATCCCCTGTTACATTTATTAATCAAATAAATTATCTCCTTTTTTATTTCATGTTTTAACAAAGCAAGTTGGCATTTCTAGTAATTAAGAGATTGTGATAAATCAGAAAAATAAAGGATTAATCACATATCCTCCATAAAAAAGTAGCCACCTTCTTCCACTTTTCTGGGCAACATTTCAAATCGAGTGTTCCTTCTAGAAATTAGATATAAGCAGGGACTATTGGATTATGAGCCATTAATGCAAGAGAAGACAATTAAATCTTTTATTTGGAGGAACAAGAAATATAAACAACTTTTTCACTTTTCTAGAATGGAAGAGTTTAAGAAGTGAAACCGTTACATGAAGAAACATTTCACATCGACTACGAGCTATGGGTATTCTAAGAGACAACCTAGGAATAGTCTCTATGCAAAGGTGGACTTGATTCTCCCATCATATGGGAGAAGAATTAAAGGAACAATTTTCATTGCTTCAGGATTTCGATTGATTTTGTTTAAGCCTTTTTCTCAATTGCGTGTAGAATATATATTTATTTCCTTGGTGCAAGGTTGACTCATCCACAAGTGCCTACGTGCAGAAGGACAGAGTTAAGGGTCACTTTCTCCCTCATTATGAGCGGGGGCGGGCATGTGGTCACTCTAAAATAGCGCCTGGCAACAAGTGTAACCAATCAGGCGTTGTTTTCTTCTGTGACGCAAGGTGAGGATGTAGAGAAGGGGTGAGATCCCTTGACTTGAAGAAAAATTTATTTCGAGCGCGCCGCTGGATGATTTGATGAAAGAAAAAAATGGTACCCATAATACGTTCCAGTGGGGACTGTTCGAATTGTTTTCTTTTTGCTCAGTTTTTTGCATGAAAAAGAGTCTGAAAATACTCGTTCGTGTAATGTTCCCCATATGGATTAATTATATTTTGGTAAAAATAATGACCGGACTTGTGTGATGGACTGAATAGTAAGATATGTGTCCAAGCCTTAGGATATAATTTGAGAAAGGAGGAATCGGACCAATTCGGAGCTCTCAGGGACCGTGCAGATTCTTCAAAAGATAAAACCTTTTCCTTTATCACGATATATTTTTGGTGTATTTTTTGAAGGACAATATAAATCAACTAGGGGGCTGTGCCCCCTGCTCGCTAAAGCTCGCCAACCCCCAGAAGGATTGCGTTGCAATCCTCCCAGGTTTGCTACGCAAACCCTGCTCGCTTCGCTCGCTATAATGAAGACACTGTGTGTCCTAGAAACTATTCTAAAATCTTCATATATATATATATATATATGAATCAGCTTTTTTTTGCTTCTGATGCTTTAACTTAAATCAGAACAGAATAAAATTTGTTTAGCCTCAAAAAAGATATTTTCCTTCAAATAAAACAAAGTAAAGCTGATTTTCTTTTAATGGTTTCACCTTAATAACGAAGGAATAAAATTTTATGGCCCTGAAAAGGGCCGTTTTTTATATAGTGAAAGCATCAGGAACCTCCCCCATAAACGCAATTAAATATTTCACATTTTGGAGCTATCACAGAAACAGATTCAAAAGATTGTGCTGTACGAAAGCAGGTATATACATATTTAATAAATTCCTATATATAAAATAATATACAACATTGAAACAAATTAAAAATGTAATGCAAAAAATACACTTGACAATCAATCACAGAAAACTTCCTCATAAACACAGTTAAATATTTCACATTTTGGAACTACCACAGAAACAGATTCAAAAGATCGTGCTTTTGATAAGCCAACATAGAGTTGTCCATGACTAAAAACCGGCGCATTGAGCACCAAACATATCTTTTCAAAAGTTTGGCCTTGCGACTTATTAATTGTCATGGAAAAGACTAAACGAATGGGAAATTGCATACGTTTAAATTTGAAAGGCATGTTAGTCTGAGATGGAATCAAAGGGATTCGGGGAATGAGAAACGTCTCTGTACCATCAATGGATTTTGCCTGAATAATGTTTTTCTGCAATTTTGTGACAATTAGGCGTGTACCATTACATAATCCTTTAGAGGGGGCGAAATATCTCAATAGCATTACAATGCAACCTATTTTCAACTTTAACTCATACGGAGGCAAACCAGTTGGTGTCAAAGAATTTAAAAATTCTTCAGGAAATGTCCATTGATCTTGAGGATCTTCACTCATGATCATATCAACTGCTTTCGCCGTTTCATTTCCCGGCATAAATTCCAACACTTTATTGTTGATTTCCATGGATCGCTCATTATTAACAGTAAGGATAGCTCGACCTGTAAGCTCCTGTGGGGTCACACTGGAAAAATATATGTCACTGTACAATTGATGTATAGGGTCTTGTATTGAAGGGTAGCATTGCAAAGGCAACTGAATCGTTGATTCAAGGGCACTCATATTTTTTGTCAGATATAACTAATGAAATTTCAACCAAAGAGCGTGTTTTTTTAAGTAGCTGGCAACAGTTAATGTTCTTGAACCCCTTAAAATTACTGGAAGAACTTGGCGAAAATCTCCACCCAGTAGAATGACTTTGCCCCCAAACGGTTCTTTACATTTTGTGAGATCTTGTAAAAGTCTATCAACAGCTAAGAAAGCATGAACATGTGTCATGGGTGCTTCATCCCATACAATTAATTTTGTTTTCAGTAACATGTTAGCTTCTTTTGTATTAGGCTTCAAATTGCAAGTAGATGTTGCGTTTAAATCAATTGGAATTTTAAAAACAGAATGGGCTGTTCTCCCCCCTATTAATAGAGTTGCAGCAATACCTGTAGATGCAACAGGAATAACATCATCACCTCTACCACGTATTGTGTGAAGCAAAGTTGAATAAACAAAAGTTTTTCCTGTCCCAGCAGGACCATCTAAAAAATAACACTTGGGTGTACTCTAGCGTTGTTGTACACTGCACTTAATAAGATTTCCGCAACATTCCGCTGTTCACTATTTAACTGCATAGTATAACTATTAGATTTAGCCTGCTCTTCCACAACATCAAAGTTCGCTCTCTCCAAAACACTTGCAGGCAAATCTACAGTTGGTAGATGCAGTTTTTGGAGACTTAAATTGTAGGATGTAAGCAGTTCCTCAATATCTGCAAGTGCATAGTGAGGTCCAATCTGCTCAGAATAACGATGCACAAAGCCCTCACAAAGTGAAACTGGATGCTGCACCCATAAATCTGGAACATCCTCCACTTCTCTAAAGCCACAAATCATTGCGAACAGCATGCGCAACTCTCTCGGAGATTGAAATTGTGCAGTTTCATTCAAAGCATCATGCCACTGCTGAAGCAGCTAAGCAGTGTGGGATTTATGCGACAAATTAAATTCATGTAAACGCCACATGGCTTCAGGTGCACTAACATACCTACCTTCAACAAAACTTAAAATTTCATCATGATCCGGAGCACCTTCTTTTTGTATTTTGACCGAGGTTGCATCATGTCCTTTCTATACATATTTATATAAGTATTTGACACTTTTAACTGAGGCACAAACTTCAACATTAATATGTGCATTAAATTTTTTAAGCAACCAAGGATTATATCGGACAACCCATCTGTTATCGATGGAATATTTCCCTACTTGGACAGGTTCAGTGTCTCTTCTGCGATAAATACGGTATTCATTAACATTTTCCTCTGTATCATCCTTGAATTGTTTCGGAAAACTTTTTCAGCACTGTCCATCTCTCATCCCAGCTAAAAAAAATCTGCAGAAAATCTGCAGAAAATTTCTTTTTTTGAAGATTTCTTAAAGATTTCTGCAGATTTTTTGAAGACAGAAAAAATCTGCATTTTTTCTTCAAATTAATCTGCAGAAAATCTGTAGAAAATTTTCTTCTTATATTTTTCTCTAAATATTCTGCAGATTTTTTGAAGACAAAAAAAATCTTCATTTTTTCTTCAAATTAATTTGCAGAAAATTTTCTTATTATATTTTTCTCTAAATATTCTGCAGATTTTTTGGAGACAGAAAAAAATCTGCATTTTTTCTTCAATTTAATCTGTATAAAATCTGCAAAAATTTTTCTTATTATATTTTTCTCTAAATATTCTGCAGATTTTTTAAAGACAGAAAAAATATCTATTTTTTCTTCAATTTAATCTGCAGAAAATCTGCAAAAAAAGTCCTATTATATTTTTCTCTAAATATTCTGCAGATTTTGTAAGACAACAAAAAATCTGCATTTTTTCTTCAATTTAATTTGCATAAAATCTGCTAAAAAATTTATTTTTATTTTTTCTTTAAATATCCTGTAGATTTTGTAAGACTTTGCATTTTGTCTTTAATTCAATTTGCAGTTATTTAGCATATTTTCACAAAATCTGTTGATTTTTTGAAGATTTAACTGCAATTTCATAATATCTGAATTTCTCTAAATACGTATTTTGCACCATATTCTCTAATATTGCAGCTCTATTTTCCAATGGATATAAAACAAAATTATAATGTAATTATCATTATTGTTTAATTCTACAGCAGACAGGAGTTTCAAAAAATTTCCCAATGGAAAAATGTCTTAGGACTAAATTTTTTAAATATGCCACTGAAACAATGAATTCTAAATTAATCTTTAAAATAAATATTTGAGGTTTTACCATTTTAAATTTTTACCCCATAATTGAATTAATTTCCAATTAGTTTTCCAAGTGTCTTTCTGACTAGCTATTTTCCTCGAAAAAGAAAGGAAAAGTGGAGCTTTCGCCCTTTGGATGGAGAGAAGGCTTCCCAGAAATATAGAAGGTGAAAACGAATTTATTGAAACTGAGAATCTAAATTATTGAACAAAAATATTACTAATCTCATCTGTTACACATCTCTACGACTTTTGAAAAAGTATTCTGACCTTGGTTGATTTTTACACCACTAGATGGCGCCACGATAGCCATGGTGACGCTATAACTTAAGTAGATTAATTTATCCCCACCTCGCGTATGCCGACGTGGCCTTGTGGTTAGGACGCCTGCCTACAGCTCGCCTGCTTGTAGGATCGCGGGTTCGAATCCCAGACAGGATCAGCCTGAAGTTTCGTCACATTCTACGTCGTATAAGTAAGTTGATTCATAAATTAAATTAATAATTGAAATTAATAATTAAACCTTGACTGTAGGAAAATCTGCAGGTATTTGGAACATATTTTTTTTCTGCAGAAAATCTGAAGGTATTTGGAACATAGTTTTCTTCAGATATTCTGCAAATTTTTTCTGCAGAAAATCTGAAGAAAACATGTTCCAAATACCTTCAGAATTTCTGCAGATTTTTTCTGCAGATTTTTTGCAGATTTTTTTTAGCTGGGATGCATGGAGAATTTATATTTATAGTTCCACATGGGCCATGTGCCATGCATTTTGTTACAATTTGGAAGAGTCTAAGATCAGTGCAAGGATCTGGAAGTTCTGCACTCACAAACTTGTCAATGTCATCTTTAGTGCGAATTTTGCTTTCTGAATCTAATGTTAGAAGAATGTGGGCATGAGGCAAACCTCGCTTTTGGAACTCAATAATATAAATATAGGCCAAAACAGTTCCAAATAGTCCATGCTTGCAAATATCTTCTAAAAGTTCTTTTAATTTCATATTAAATACACGTACAATAATATCAGGTCGGTCTTCAGGACGTTGTACTCCACCCATGCTATTTAAAATTTCAGACCAAGATGGGTTGCAAGTAAACGTTAGAAAGAGATCTGGCTTACGAAACTTGCGTACCATAGCCATTGCATCTTGGTAATTCTGTTGCATATGACGTGGGCTCCCTTGGAAAGAAGATGGCAGTATTATAAGTTTTCCAGTGCGTATATTTTCATTATGTGCTCGACATTCTAAAGCATCTAAAAGCCCCGGATAAAGTTCAATTCGCAAATCTTTTTGATTTTGTCGCAAAAAATATAAACGTGAGCCTTCGGTTTTAACATATGCATCAACAATATATAGATGAAAAAGCTTACCACTACTGTGCAAAATACTGAAACCATTTCGCTGGGAAAGTCTGTATGCATAATATTGTAGTTGAGTGACACGGGTGCGCTTTGCTGTTCTCCTTTCTTCTACATGTTCCATTCCATTCCAGTGTTCCAACTACACTCGCCCCTTGGAAATAGCAAAGGATAGGTCATTGGATCACAGCATTGATTTAAAGGTGAAATGCTTTGGCATGTATCCCCAACTGGGTGCACACAAATGTCTCGGTTGGCTGGGGACTCTCCATTATCACCTACAAATATAGCTGCTACTTCAGTGCATAAAGTAGGAGCATTATATAGCGCCGCATATCCAAATTTTTATCTTCCAAAAATACCATTTTCACTGATGTAGTTGGGTGCTCTTGTACCAATCGGTGAATTTGAAGATAAGACTGAGCAAAGGGATTGATTTCCCTTAACATAAAATCAAGTTTTTCAAATACATGTTGCAAGCAATTTTGATTGTTACTCAAGCGTTTCTCTGTTGCCTCACTGGAGTCAAATATATAAAGCTGTCCGTAACTTTCTTTATGTTGGTCACTTGCATACAGGGGGGAAACTCTGTGGTACACTTGACCATGTAAACGGTAACAGTATGGCCCAATTCCACGTGGTGGCTTAATTTGTGCTCCCATCGAAGCGAATGCTAAGGCAGAATTGTATTCCCGAATTCGCTGTCGATAATTTTCAGCATCAGGTGGATTTTCAGTTAGCAATGCTTTCAATAGTTCCGGTGCATCAGGAAATGCCGGTAGCTGAACCTTTCCATCATGGCAACATTTTGTATATTTATGGGCAGTATTTTTCTCTTAAACAGTCTCACAAAAACCGCACTGTTTGGACATAGTTCCACAATTATGCTCCTCAACATCGTTTCGAATACACACACGTTTTGGGCGACGGCGATTATCGGCTTCGTTTCGAATACTTCGCCTTACAGTGGATTTCTGAACTGTTTCCTGACTCCGTTCAGTTCGCCTTTGTTCATTTCGGATAATATATCCAACAGCACGACTTAAATTCATTATTTTTAGAAATTTCCAACTAATAAAAATAGTTTTCAATAAACGTGTTCACACGAAGCGACTTCGGAATTTCCGCTGATGTAAACAAATCAAACTTGCGAGCTGTTGCCAAACGGCGATTAAGAAATTCGACCCTTTTTTGTCGCAACGTAAGAGAATTATATACATATAGATTATTGGATCCAATTCTTACCCCTTATGATAAAAAAAGAGGAAACTTCAGGACTATATTAAAAAGATCTCTCGGACTTTTGAGTTCCCAAGTTAATTCAATGTGTTTTTTTCTTACATTATATTCGCGAATGTTGATCAACATTATTAGTTAAAAAAAGGGGGCCCCTGATAATCTGTAGTCAAGATATATATAAGATAATGTCAATGACTGTTTTTTTTTATGTAACAATATAAATAAATCTTTTAGCTCTTTTTTCAGGAGTAATTTATCGCATTCATGTAGGACATTATTTCACTCTTCCTTTTCTATATTTATGCATGATATCTTTCTTTTTTTCATTTTTTGGTAAAAAGGATATTTAAAATATACACGAACAAAACAATTTAACAAATACAATTTTTGAATCTACTGAACTACAGTTTATATATATTTATGTGTTTATATATATGGTATTATATTATATATAATATCAAGTTAACAATTTATGTGTGTGTATATATATATCAATTTATCAAGCAAACTAATTTAACAATAGCAGAATACCTACAAGACCGGGTGATTATATATCAGTTGACATAAAAGATCCACTTCCAAATTCGGGTTATGTTCTCATGGTTCTACATCATTTTTCTAAGCATATTGTATTATATTCTCTGAAAAATATTACAGCAGAAACAGTTTCCAAACATATCTTAAATTACATTTCAATTCATGGCAGACACAGACAAATTTTGAGTGATAGGGCTTACAATTCACATCAGAGGTATTTTCTTTAATTAATAAAACACTCGGCATAAAATTAAGTCAGACGTCAGTCTTTCATCCCAAAACGAACGGAGAAACTGAACGTTTGAATCCTGCCATTGAATCCAGTATACTCACCCTTCAGGAAAGAGGTGTTAGCCTTCAGAATGCATTAATAATTCACCAAAATATTTATAATGGGTTAATTCATCCTTCATCTGGATACACACCAAATCTTTTGCATTTCGGTCGAAATCTCCCTTTAATTTTCGACACATTTGATAATAACTCAGAACCTCGATTTTTGTATAAGGCTCATTATGTACCGGACCTGTTACAACAATTAAATACAGCTTAGGAGCTTACATATTCCGCACTCACCAGAAAACAGGTAGAACAGAACAATAGATTAGCAAAATATTCACGTCCAAGGGCATTACACGTTGGTGATATTGTTTATTTGAAATCAAAGGGTGCTTTTAAGACAAGATTTGAAGGGCCTTATACAATTATTGCAAAGAAAGGAGAAGTTAATTACACAATTCAAGCACTTGATAATAAATCCGCTCGTTCCTTCACTGTGCATGTCGATAGGTTGAGATATTCTCCTGGTAGAAAATCCCATCTAATTTCTCATGACATTGCTCCAAATGAGTCAAAAACACGCTATTTTCTCACGCTAAGTTCAACACATCAAATTTAAACAATTATGTTCAGTTTGTTTCTCTTGACTTGTTCTCTTTACAATGAATGTATGCTGGCGTATACTTTTCGCGGGTTGGTACCCCCTGTTTGTTTCGAGAATTTAGTCACGTGACAACCATGATGTATTTGTTTGATTTGTATATATCATAGAAATTTTTTCCGCTTTCATTAAGAATTTTTTTTCCTTCGATTTTTGAATTTTTGAGAATTTCTATGTCAAAATTTTTTTGTATGCTTGGATAATAATTGTGATCGGTGGAAGAGAGGAATTTGGCCTACTACATTTATTTTCATATTTTTTTACAAACAAACAAAGGAATATACATTCAATTACATGACACAGTTAACGAAAGTGCAGTACAGTTATTAACACATTAGTTTATCTTTTCACAAAAACATGATTGATTTTTTGGAAGGTGGTAAATATTGAAGAGATCTTTGACATGGGACAAACAGTTTCTAATATACGTCAAATTAGTTAGGGTTTCGTATTATGATTGAGACTTATTGTATTTTGAGGTTGTTTGAAAGTATTCGATTTATCATATTTTATTTTTGTAGTGATTCACCATTAGGGCCATGGATTAAACAGAGTATTTCAGAGGTTAATTGATGAATTTCCTGTCTTTTTGTTTAGAACAAATACACACAACATATGCATGTGAATAAGATGCTTGCTTGGAATTTGAGTCATATATCTAAATGTCAGGAATGTGCTGTTGTGTTCTTTATTTTTATCATATGAGTTTTTTATATCTTTGTCAAAAAACTATCTGTGTTTATCATATATTTTGAGAGACATCTCATTACAGATATACGTAATTATATATCGTGAAGCAATTGGGGTTTACATAAGCTGATTAATTGCCAAAACAAATTATTTGTTTAAATGGGTTTTTGGGTCACTATCCATTTGTATTAGTCAATTGTGCATGTATATAGTTAATTTTTTTTGAAAAGCTGTTTCTCGGAATGTTTGCATTACACAGGCATTTTGTTATATTGTTGATTTTTGTAAAAATCACATTAAACTTAGTGACCATTTTCAATGGACATTATATGGGGTTTTGTGACAAAACCCACTGCTGGGTATGTGAATCAACACACCTATGGACTATCTGGTGTTCATCAAAGACTGATTTGTGTGAACTGTTACCACATGCCTCCACAATGGGAGATACAGGCAATTTTTTTTTTCGTTTTGGAACTCAATATTTTTTTTTTCGTTATCAAGGGGGTGATTGTTGTATTGTGAGCTATAAGGGATGTTTTTTCCTTCTTCGTTTCATTGGTGCAAGATTGTCGCATCCACAAGTGCCTACGTGCAGAAGGACAGAGTTAAGGGTCACTTTCTCCCTCATTACGAGCGGGGGAGGGCATGAGGTCACTCTAAAATAGCGCCTGACAACAAGTGTAATCAATCAGGCGTTGTTTTTTCCTGTGACACAAGGCCAGGATATAGAGAGGGGTGAGATCCCTTGACTTGAAGAAAAATTTATTTCGAGACGCGCCGCTGAATGATTTGAAGAAAGAAAAAAATTGTGCCCATACTTCTTTCCGGTGGGGACTGTTCCAATTGTTTTCTTTTTGCTCAGTTTTTTGCACGGAAAAGAGTCTGAAAATGCTCGTTCGTGCAATGTTCCCCATCTGGATTAATTATATTTTGATAAAAATAATGACCGGACTTGTGTGATGGAAAAGATTGAATAGTAAGAGATGTGTCCAAGCCATAGGATATGATTTGACAAAGGAGGAATCCGACCAATTCGGAGCTCGCAGGACCGTGCGGATTCTTCAAAAGATAAGACCTTTTCCTTTATCGCTATATATTTTCTGGCGTATTTTTTGAAGGATAATATAAATCAATTATTGGATCCAATTTTTACCTCTTTTGATGAAAAAAAGAGGAAACTTCAGGACTATATTAAAAAGATCTCTCGGACTTTTGAGTTCCCAAGTTAATTCAATGTGTGTTTTTCTTACATTATGTTCGCGAATGTTGATCAACATTATTAGTTTAAAGAAAGGGAGCCCCTGATAATCTGTAGTCAAGATATATATAAGCTAATGTCAATGACTGTTTTTTTATGTACCAATATAAATAAATCTTTTAGTTCTTTTTTTCAGGAGTAATTTATCGCATTCATGTCTGACATTATTCACTCTTCCTTTTTTATATTTATGCATGATATCTTTCTTTTTCTTATTTTTTGGTAGAAAGGATTGTTAAAATATACACGAATATAAAATATATATATTAACAAATACAATTTTTGAATCTACTGAACTACAGTTTATATATATTTATGTGTTTATATATATGGTATTATATTATATATAATATCAAGTTAACAATTTATGTGTATATTTATCAATTCATCAAGTAATCTAATTTAACAATAGTAAACAACATAACATATATATATATATATATATAATCTCACATAATTTTATATCAAATTCTAATATTATACATTTTAAAATCTTGATGTATTCCAAAATCACTTTTCTAAAACTCTAGCTTCGTTCTTTTCCCGCGCTGGAGGTATATTAAATCTCTCCTTTGGCATATTTATTACTAAAAGAATGTTTAATCGCTTTCACGTGCCCACCTAAAATAATGACGCGTTTCCTTGGCGCTATACTTTCCCCCCCTAATACTCTTACGTAATTTATTAAAAATAACCAATATTCCCTTCACTTTGATCACGTGGTTATGTTGTTATTCCCTTATTTGAGAGAATCAGAGATTTTCTGCACACACTTTTTACTGAAAACTCCAATTAAGATGTTGGTATGCCCGCCACTCTCCAAAATATTTTTATAATAAAGAAAAATTAGAATTTAACTCGGCCTGTTTAGTCATTTAACGTCTACAACAACGAATACATTATATATATATATATATATGTATAATTTTTTTCATATGTAAAGGAATCGTTTGTTACGTAGCTCCATGACCAGGATTAAAGAGTTTACACCCTAGCGGCTCGCTGTTATTGCCAGCTTACATGCTTGAATAAAATAAGGGCAGTTAACAATGAGCTGAGAGGTTATATATGACAAAAAGGGGATTCTCCCTGAAGACTCAAGACTCGAAATTAAAGTCGTAGTGCGCTTATTCGATGGAAGTAGAAGTAATTAAAAATGAGGTGTCGTTAAAAATGATTTAAGAAAGTTAAAAACTTAAAATATCACATAAGTATTGTACAAAGGGCATTACCAGATTCACTCGCATAACTTTAACTTTGTCTTTCTTATAGTAAAAATCCGTTTATGGAATAAAATAAATCCCATGAAAATTTTCAGAAATGGGAATAAGTTAAGAAAAGGAAATTTACTTGAATTTGTCGTCTCCCAAGAGTTGTAAGGAAATATTCTTTCGACGTAATAATTGTTTTTGGGGTTTAGATAATTTTAGAATTCTTTAAAGAAATTCTGTAGAGTAACTAATATATTAAGCTGTATAAGAATGATGTACCAATGATTAGAGATTAAATTTCTCTGAAAGTTGAAATTTTCTACAGTTTTAGGAATATCTGGCAGTATAAAAATGTGAAAATATTAAAGAAAAGGTAATTCTCCGTATATCTCTTGAAATGTTTTTAAAATATGACAGCTAACCTCAAACATGTAGCTTTTATTCCACAATTCAACTGATACTACTATTTTCACTTGAAATCATATTCATTAAAATTTAATTTACTTTTAATAAAATCTTGGCATTGATATTCAGATGTCACTGACAGAAAATGAAATGATTTCTAATAAAATTATTTTTCAGAATGTCTAAATATTTCTCCAATTAATATTTTATGGAAACTTAAACTCTTCTTTTAAATATTTGTTTTCGAAGTCATTCGAGGTTTTTTTCATTAAGTCTATATATTTCTTGGAATAGTGAATAGAACTTGAATGGGATGTCCTATCCAGCCCTCTATATTGTCTTGAATTGGCCCCATCGGATTACTACTAAACTATAAAGTAGAAATGAGCTCAAAATGTTTCTTTAGAATCTCAATTTTCTTTTATATTTCTAGTTAATTCTTTCAAAAAATCAATTTCCAGCCTTAGAATGCATAATGAGAATCAAATATCTAATTTAAAATTGGATGGTCAAAAATATAATTTCCTACAAATGCGAATGCAATATATCCTATGTTTAAGTTGATTCAGAATGAAGTAACAGAATGGTACTTAAATGTTTACGTCCGTATAAACCAACTATAATACAAAATTATAGATGTCAACTCATTTCCGAAATCATTTGTAAGAGTTAGATTCAGATACAATAATAATTCTAATTTCGAATGATGTAGCATAATAAGGATGCAATTTATTTAGTATTCGAAATAAGACTTCAAACAAATCTTAGGATGTAAATATTAAAAGCCAATTACCCATATCTGATACATCTGTCGTGAGCTGAAAATGATGGAGATGGTACCGAACAAAGATCTACAATCAAATAACACTGGAGACTTATTTCTTATCCAACAAGAATGAATTATTCATTAATCGAAGCACACTGATGTCAACTAAAATACTTTAATACTTGCATTTATTTTAGATCTTGTATTTTAACGTTCCACAGATAATGATAAAAGAAATGTATTTTACGATTTAATACATTGTTATTTAGTATTTCAATTAAGAAGGAAATTGATATTTTCCCCAAATTAAATAAAGATGGCTTTCTTATTTTGGTACTAAATATCTTTGAAAATCTTTGACTACAATGTGACTTTATAATGTATTTCAACTTTTCATTTGATTTAATTGTTCGTTTCATATTTTACTATTTAATTCAAAAAGATTTAAGTGTTCAAAGATAAATGTTTAATTTTCTCTCTAGTTATTCAAATAAAGATAGCCTATCTATTTTAACATAGAGCTGGCTAGAAATGTCTTACTTCAGTGAAATGTTTCTTGTAAATTAGCAATTTCAATCTCTTCATTTCATTTATTCAATATTTAAACAGAAATCTATTTAACAAAAAGATAATTTAAGGTTTTATTTACCACTACAGATAAACAAAATGATTCACCGTCATCTCTTTTGAAGTAATATAAATTCATTTTATTCATGATTAGATACACTTTAAAATGTTTTAAGATTTCTGATTTTTTTAAAGATTAATGAAACATAACATAAAACCTGTTCAGTGCATTTCCGAAGGATATTGGAACATTATGAACATTCAGAAAAAATAATTTTTGTAGCATGATTTTCCTTTTTATAAAAGCTCGCTGTGTGCTGTTCATTAATTGAAAGACATTTTAAATAAACAATTACAATAATCAAGTCAAATTTAAGAAGTTTTATAAAGATGTCACACTTCTCAAATCTCAGCTTTATTTCAGATGATACTGCTGAAATAGTTATTTCAGCCACTGTAAAACAATTATTCGTTAATTTACAATAGGCGTATTGGTATTAAAATATTACGAAGTAATAATCACTGATTCCATCATTTACCTCATTCCAATTAATAATATATATGCTTCCGTTAATGTATGAAATCCGTTATTCTATGGAATACGTAGTTATACTATAGAATAACTGATCAAGTCAGTTAAAGCTTAAAATAAACTTTTATTTTATACATTTACTAGTTATTCTATAGAATAACAGCCCAGACATTGTTAAAGTATGAAATAACTGACCTGATTCATCCCGCTTGTTTATCAAATAGTTTATATGTGTTTGCGGCGCGGTATCTGAAATGGACGCCGGACAAATATTTTTAATTTTATAAAACACCCTAGGGCTTCGCTACCAGGAGGAGGCGTAACCTAGTAGCTTCGCTAACTCATTGAATGTAAGATATTTGCATTTATAGTGTAATTTGGTATTATAATGGTTTTAGTCAGATTTGAATCGGTTATGTCTGGTTGGAAATCAGTCTGTCAGCATCAAACATTTCTTTATGAGAAAACGGACATGTTTTATTCTCAAATTGTTTATTTTACACTTTAACGGTCTATAAATAGTTATTCTATAGAATACCTAGTTATATCGTAGAAAAACTAGTTAAAGTGTGAAATATTTCATCTATCATACACTTTAACTGATTTCATCAGTTATTCTATATAATAACTATGTATTCTGAATTATGCACGTTGTACAGAATTATAAGTACATAGATAAACTTGGAAGGAAAGTATTGTATTTATGAAATAAGCTGAAAAATTACTCTTCATGTTTTTCTCCATGCATTATAAATTAAAATCATTCAATTTTTAGAAAAAAATTTAATTTTTTTTTATATTTTCATCGTGCTCAAATATTGCTCAAACATTTCTTCTTTACAAACAAGAAATAAATCATGTTAAAATGTGTAAATAATATAGGTAGAATTCTGAAATATATGTATTTATTAAAATTACATTAAATCTGTTTGTGAAAAATTATAAAAATATTTTATGTGATAAATTTATTAAAATCATTATAGATATTAAAGTAAATATTGAAACATAATTTCAGTGTTTGATTTATTACCCATAATTTTTAAGACATGTAATAAAATGTTAATGCTTCTTTTAATTCAAGTACCTGATCGGTAAAAATAATATTTTTTTAACAATTCTTCATTACTTATTAGCGGAATAATGCTTGCTAATAATTTGATATAATGCTAACTAGTTTTTGTTTACACGATTTGTTTCGTATTTATTTCACATGAAAATAACAACAAAAAAATCTCATTCTCTTAATATATATTTCAACATTTTACTCATTATTACATATTTAACATACATTACCTTCGAGATGATGATAGGCAATGTTTTTAATTCATTCATTAATTCAGAAAAACAAGAAAACATTTCTTTAGTTTCATAAAAATCATTGATAATATGCCATTTGAGCTTAATTATACCGTCTTCTACATTTAGAAATTCCTAGCCAAATGCAAAACATAAAAATAAAGTTAATGAACCGAAGATCATGAAAGTTACTTGAAGGGATAAACAAAAATCAACCACTCTATTTATAAAACGTGCATTGTATTTCAAATAAACTCGCGTATTTTTCGCGAATCTCATAAATGGATCCCCAAAGGATATAGGTAATATCCCGTTCTTTGAATTTTCCTTTATTCTTAAAAACATAACTCGGGTTATAAGACAAAATATAGTAATAATAAAGAAAACTTTTTAACGGATACCGAAGAACCGAGAATAAGCATCTCTCGTTTTGAGAGCATTTCTGTTTGGAATTAGATTTAGTATCGAGAATAAATAAATATTTAATTGGTTAGATACTGCAGGATGCAAAATAATAAATGTATTTAGAAGAGAGGATTTTGTTCTACGTAATTTCAGCCTCGACGTGACAGAATTTAAAAAACAATTTTGTTAATTTATTTTTACATCGAAATGAAATTTTGGTATAATTTTGTTCTCATTTAATCCATACAATTGACCCCAAAAGCAAATAATATTTCAGACTGGCGATTGTATTTAAAAAATAAAAAACTGTGCTATTTTAAAACTTTTACGATTTGCTATTTTTCTATGTTTCTCCATTTATCAATTATGCAAGCCTAACAAGCAGTTTTTTCCTTGCTTCTCTGAATTAATTTAGAACTATGTAATTTCAATGTTATGTCTGAATATTTTTAAGTTCTCGTATTACCAGTAAAACTCATATCAACAGTAAATAGACTTTAATCAAAAAGTGAACAATAATAAAATCCGTTATAGAAACAAATATCTGTTTCAATTTTATTTTTCAATGATGAAATTTGAGAATCACACGTGTTCAATAAAATAGTTGATGCAAGAAACTATCATATATGTTACTTGTATTTAAAACAAAAAAGCACATAGTGTTTGAGATTAGATGATGGAATTATGTATTTTTGAAAATTTATTTTTGCTAAAAGTTACTTCGAAAAGATGTTTCTTAAATGATTAATGATAAATTTAATCCGCCGTAGAAACAATACCTAATCAGTATTAATAACATCACTTAAAAATATAGACATGAGCAATTTGAAATTAAATTGATGAATGATAAAATGTGAAAATTTATATATATGAAGGCCGTACGATTGATAGACACAATCTAAAAAGAAACTGACACAAATAAACTTTGGACTTTTCATTACTAGTAATAAAATTAATATAACTCTTTACAGAAAATAAAAGTCTTTGGTAAAATATTAATCGTTAATCGGAGAAGAATAAAGAGGAATTTGAAATTTCTAAGCAGAACTATATCGCTGTTTTAATGCCACATATTTCTTTTTGGAAAAGAGTAAGATATTATATTCTTTTTTTATTCAATAATATATTATTAATCAAGACATTTTTCCAAACTTTGTCTAAATCATCAGTTTCAAACATAGTTGGTTAAAAATAAAATTAATAACATTTTGAAATGAAAGATATGATAATTGTCAGCTGAAGTCCTCCTTTTTGTCAATTTCATGGCATTTTAAGGATAAACGTTGCATTTAAATATGAATTTTTCTAATATTAACTGTGAAATGTTCCTACTAAAGTAAAATTTAGCAAAATTTTAAAATTTTTATCTGCTGCATTTGCATACATTATAAGTGAAAAACAAAAAATCATATGGTAAAACGTTTATTGTCGACTTAAGGTGAATAGCTGCGTTAAAAAAGTCAAGTAAACTGAGATGTAACCAATAGAAGTATCGTCGAATTATTAAACGCAGGTACGAATTTAACATGAAATGAAAAATTACTTACTTCTAACGATCTTTTCCTTAAGTATCTGTTCATGACTGTTTTAATGGGTTTGCTGACGAATTCAGACAAAACGACCACCACGCCTTCCCTATACTTATGATGATATGCAGAATTCTGAACTTCATCGGAAAAGTTCATTGCAAAATTCTGAAATGCATTACTAATTTAAATGCCTAGTCAGTCATCCAAAGTTACTCACAGTTTTAAAGAAACTAAATTGTTTCTGTAAATTTTTTCTAATCAATTATATTATAAACTGGGGCAACTTTTGCATCTGAAAATATCCTTCTGGTTGGATGAAATACGTTTTAGAATCAATACTAACAAAATTTTTACATCTCAAATATCTTGACTTGAATTTCATTGAATTATATCTAATTTTCTCTGAATGGTTTTGAAATATATTTATCATTTGGCACTTCCATTGATTCATTTCAATAAAATATTCCAAAGCCAACTGTTTATCAGTAACAAGTATTCATATCAAACAAAATTCTAAAAAGTGACATATACCATAGAATAAAACATAAGAACTGCTAACCATAAAACTGGAGATAATGTATTACAAATATTTAGTTCTTGCAAGTCGAAAGATCTGTTTATCACCTTTCGGTACTCTGACAAGTACAGAACATATGAAAGGTAAATTTGCCATTGTGGATCAAAGGCACTCAGCTACTGCGACGCTGGTCTAAGGACGGCGATTTTTATTCAAGCGCCATCAATGTCATCGGATTACGGCGAAACCAGATCCGATAAAAATATATGTCGCAAAATAGTTATCATATTGCTTCGAAATGGCAAATTAATAGAACTAAGCAAAATTGAAATTCATACAATTGAATAAGAAAATAGTTCAAGAGTCCTTTTAACCTTTGAAATCCACAATGTCTAAACTTCAGTATATAAGAAATTTGAGCATAATTCGATACACACATTGGTTACTTTTAATAGCAAATAGATATACTAAGCAATGATCTCAAAATCTGTCACCGCTCTGAATGGACCAACAATCCTTTGATATAATACTTTCCGCTTCAGTTTTCAAATAGTTGAGAATGAGTCTTGCATTTATATATATATAAACTTACACTTCGGTTCAGAGAAATACAAAACTTAACGAAACGTTAAGATTAGTTTACATTAAACCAGATAGGTAAATCATAAACAATAATCGACAACAGTAAATTTTTCAAAATGTAACAATAAGATTTAAAAGCCAAAATAACGATATCAGTGAATTATTTCTTGTCTCCTACATTCATCTTCAAACAAAAATAAATTTATTTGTTATTAAATATGTATTTTATTAATATATATTTGTTAATAATATATTAATCTAAGAAACAAAAAATGAAACACATAGCCTCTGTTTCTAAACAAAAGAAAAGTGATGAATTGCTTTCCTTTATGAAGCATATGCAGTTCGTTTAATTTTAATTTTCCTTGAACCGAAATTTAAGTGAAAATCTTGTGTGAGATGGGAAAGACAATTGCTACAATAAGAATGTCAGTAGTATTTATCAGTAGAAGTTAACAGGACATAACATTTTAGAGGTTATAAACAGGTTGATGAAAGAGAGAAGTGAAGAAAATAGATGCAAGATTGTTTGTTGTATCGGTATGTCTATTAGATACGTTTGTATTCTTTGTTACGTTAAATAGGTAATTAAGAATACAAAAAGTGGTATATGTTTGCTGTGTAACTGCCAAATAAAATGCTAACCAATGAAAAAGAAACTCAGTTGTACATCTAAATACTTAAAATATTCAAAAGATAACAAATAAAAAGGTGTGCCTATTGTTTAAAAAAATTATGTATATAAAGTTTTATTAAGTATGTTATTTTATGTATGATTTTTATGTAAATTAGGGCTTTTTAAAAGAGTGAACAATTCTTTTTCGTCTAGCATATTTGATTAAAAATGAATAGCAAATGTATTTAAATTTCTTAACATAATTTGAGTTATATTTTTAATTTTCCATTTCGCATTAATATAAACGCATTATTTTATTTACAATCGTTTTCTTCTTGGGTTTCCAAAAAATATCTGATTATATGACTTCATATAATACAATTTGGAAATACTCTTTTCTAAGTAAAGAAATTTGAGTAAAAATTCAACCATGCGCTTTGAATAAGAGATGAGTAATTTTGAATGTAAAATTTTTTGCATAAAATGTGTTTTCAAAATACCTAATAATGGATGTTCTTTTATTGCACAAAATTAAGAAAGGATGTGACTTTGTAGATGAGATAAATATCTAAAAAAATTTAATATTTATGAATATATAGCGTCTCTTTGCGCCGACCGTTAACTTAAGAAGTAGTTTTGCTAAATATATGGTTAACTGTAGTCTTTAGTGAAAAATAAATAAATAATTGCAGTTAGAGAAGTTTGACGTCTCAAGACAGAGAAAGCTCATTTCTGTATCTTGTCCCATTTTTCCTGGTAACTTTTCAAATGCCAGGCGGAAACAAACGAGGACTATCGGATTATGTGCCAATAATGCAATAGAGGAGAGTTAAATCTTCTATTTGAAAAAAGAAAGAAAATGGGTAACTTTGTTATCTTTTCGTCAAGAAAGACTTCAAGAGGAGGAATGGTAACTCGAACGAAATTTAGCATCGAATGAGAGACATTATCCGAGGGCCGGTATGTATGCAAAGGTAAGCTTTTATTCTCCCGTTATGCGAGAGACGACATAGCAATGAAAGGAGCAATCTTCCATTCTCCAGAGTTTCGGTTGACTGTGTTTTCGTTCAATTTCTGAATCATATGGAGAATGAATAAATCAGCTTTTTTGAAATCGATTTAATCTCCGAAATAAGGGAAATAAATTGGGACCGATCTATAAAACAAAAAAAAAAAATTAGAAAGTATCTTTTGTTTTCAAGAATGAGGAAAATGACGAATTGTTTTCTTAATGGGAAGTATGTCTCTCGTTTCGTATTGCTATTTTCTTGAGCCAGAACATTGATGGTTTGGAGTGAAAGCTTAGGACAAAGGAAGGCATTGATTACAATAAGGTACACAGTATCCTAATGGAAGTAATCAATGATAATGTTTGACAAGTTGAAAATGTAATGATGAATCGGTGATCTAAAGAAAATGGTTGAATTTAAAATGCAAAATTAATATATAAGTAGGTCAATTAGTAAATTTTAAATACAATCTTTCTCTTGAAATTAAAGGGCCTCAAGTTAATTCTTAATTCCATCATCCGTTAACTTAATACTGAGACGACAACTTAACTCTTTAATTCCGAGGCGACTTTTTTCTTCTATCATCTTTAAAACCGGATCTTTTTGGGAGGATGCGTCATGAATTGGACTCTCTCAACGTGGGTGGTCATTTACTACATCACCCTACTCTCTGCTATAACCTTCCCTTAAGGGTGCGAACAGACGGCTCGTTTTCGTCGAAAGTGAATAATTGGATATATGTATATTGTGTTTAATCAAGTCTCTGAAATCTTAAGAATATTTTATGCAACGTAACTTAAGAAAGTACACACATAAGCATGAAGTATTTGCTTCTGAACTCAATATGAGAAACGGAAAAATACGTGTCAAACGCTTAAAGGGTAGACACTTACTTTCGGATAATTTTCCACTCATTCCGAGAAACAGGACCGTTTTCGGCTTATATTTATTAATTGATTGTCATGGATAATGAATTATATTTAAATGCAAATATTTCATATATTTAAGTATTGATTTAAAAAGTTTTGGAAGCGTTCTAAAATCTTTTTATTAAATAAAACGGAGAAGACAATTAAGCGTTTATCCCGAAGTTGTTTTTCATGGTAACTTTGTGGAGTTATTCTATAAAGAATTTCCTTTACATGTTTAAACCTTCCAAGACTGATTTTTTAAAACATTGCGTTGACTTGATATACTTTGATGTGCCAGTAGTTTCGAAGGGGTTAAAGAGATTTCAAAAAGCGTTCAAATATATTAAAAACAAATATAATAAGAACAGATATTTTGGGAACAATGAATAAATGGACCAATTAATAATTCACCAATTCCTTTACACAGAATACAGAAATTAATTTACGTAAGGAAAACTAAACTATTTAAATCCCTATTTATTAAATAATTAAAGAGGTTATTTGACTGCAATTTGTTATAAAATATTTCAATTAGTGTCACCGTTATATCTTTCTAAAATATAATGATGACATCTAAAGGCATATCGAAGAAAGAAATAATTTACAATTAATGATGACCACAAATATTAATTGAATATAACTACTGGAAAAAATTTATGCAATGTTTCGAATACAAAAGGCACTATGAGCTATTATTGCTAAATAATTTTGCAGAAGCTATCAAGAATTCGATGCATGATTTTTCATACATCGATCGATTTTTCAAGCATTTCGAGACCAGTATATCATTATATCCTAATACAATTTAGAGAGAGAATAACTATAATATATAAAAGATGCATAAAAAGAGTTAATGTTAAATAACATGAGTTTAAAGGAGAAAATTGATGTCTTCCGCTCCAGTAAATTAATTTCATCAATTCATCATTTTCCACTAACAATCATATCTTTAAATCGCAAAAGATTTTCATTTGAAATAAAGGATAAAATTCCACAACCAATTTCACTTCTGAGGTCATGCTCTGCTATGACTTAATGACATCGCCAAATCCAGCAACAATCTCAGCAGCACAATTAAAATTAATCATTTTTGAGACTACTACTTCTTTATATCTGACATAGTTACTTGCTTTGTAATAACGTTCCGCTTCAAGTCAACACAAACCGTTTCATATTTCAACTGGCAGGAGAGAAAAGCTGTAGACATAATGCGAATCCATCTATATCAATTATTTCGGCTCCGCTTATTGTGCTTAACAGAGTGAGAAAAATTTTATGACTTCGTCGGGAGACGAGGAAAGTTTCTGGGGAGGGGCGGTAGTTGCTTTTGTTCGAAAGGACTAAAGAATTACGAGGACTATCCCAACTATGCGAACAACTCTCTCAGTGGAATGGGGTGCGAGTATCAGAAAAAAGGCATGTGTCGTCTCATATTAAGCGGGTGAAAGCACGGGCAGGGATGTGGGAAGTCAGGCGACCTGTTTGATCAGACACGCGGGACAGGCATGTAAGTTATGCCTTCATTTTTGTCAGAACGTCTTATGTTTGGTGCAATTTGGATAATGTAGCTATCCCTGGTTGATATGAATGGATATTATTCTAGAGGATGGCCTGAATGTTAAACTGAATAAAAATGAGTTGTTCTCAATTAAAGCTTAATGATTTCTGGGTGTTTTAAAGAAAAAATTCTTTTCAAAGTCATACAAAAATATATTTTCTTTCCAGTTACAACTTCGTTTCATCGTCTGTTACTTGCCCAATTATGCTCCATTATTAGAATCAGAATACAATTAACAAGTTCAAAACTATGCAACATGTACAAATTTCACCTATGCTATTTTTCATAACAGAGCCAAATGCATAAGTATTTAAAATATTGTTTTACTCTATATTATAATCACAACAAAAATTTGCCACATTGCTTTCGCATAGTTACTATATTTTATAGGGGTCAATTATTTACAACTTGACGTAAATAAATATCGCGTTCTTATAATTTTAGTGATGCTAACAGTAACAAAGCTGAAATCAAACTATAAAATTAAGCATTAATTTTTACAAGAAGTTTCTGGGCAATCTACTGATGGCTAGTTTAAAGTATATATTTTTTTAATTAGATCAATATTTGCAAACACTTAATAGAATACAAAATATAAAATTTATATCTGGATCTCGGAAACAAATCGGCGGATTTATAAGTATGAATAATTTTATGAAAAACAAATAAATGTCTGCAAATATCTATTAATTATTCAAAAGCAAAAAAAAGTATTTGAAGTTACGTCATGTATTTCTGCAGGAATGTCTAGTATTTAAAGTGAAGAACTGCAGAATTTTACCGCTATGTTTAATGTATGCAAATAAATTTTATTCTAGAATAAGGAGAAAAAAACCGAAAAGAAATTTTATCGGTAGATTTTTAATTAGACCAAAGTCATATTACGGCATTCCTTATTTTAATTTATTTTGAAGGAAGCATATTTGAAGAAAAACATTTATAATTTTTTCAGAGATATATGCGATTTCATATCAATACTCCAGAAAAGTACCGCTTAATATAAATCCAAAATAACTTTAAATAATTTTGAATATCCGTTTGTGATATTCATAAATACATACATAATTTCAAACAAATTCTTTATCGCAGCAAAATCCTTAATTATGTTTAAATTTACTAAGATCTAGCTGATATACACGAAGTTGCCCCGAAGGAAAATGCTTTCATGTCTTATATTTATAATTAAAAAATACTTTTATATAAAAATACTATAATTGAAAATATCTTCTTATCGTCTGAATTCTTTTAATTAAAATTAAAATGTCATTTGAAGCAAAATATATTTGATAACCGCCGAAATCTAACTTTCTCTATAAGTAATAAAATTTTTTTAAAGAATGACATAAAATTTAATTAAAACTCGCAAGTGGCAACTCAGAGGGAAAGAAATAAAATGGTTTAAAATATGTGTAACATTTTCATTCATTAGGAATGACAACACTAAAAGTAATTTTTTCCTATATATGGGGAAGAAAACACAGTTTCTGATTATTAATTAATGAACTATTTGATTATCTGTTACCAAACATTCACTAAAACCTTCAGATTGTCATATTATTTTTGAGCAAATTTTGATGAAAATCTGCTCAGAAAATTAAATTTATGTGGGGTACAAACTATTTATTAATTTTCTTTTTCATTAATACAGTTTAAAGTATTTTCTACAGTAAAAGTGTTAAATAATTTTTTAAATACTGCATTTATTTACGTGCGTGTTGATAGTCCACCGATTGCTAATATTAAATTAGTGTTTACCCCCCGAAGCCGTCAGTAGCTAATTTTTATATGCGATTACCTTAACATTTCCTATAAATATGTTATTTTATAATTATTTCAAAATTTGCTCAGGCTGCCAAAGTACAAGAATGGTTTTAATGAACGTTTTGTGGCAATTGATTATTGGCCAAACAAAGCGAGGTATCTGTTTCAGCTCAACAGTTTCGTATGTCTGTGAATTTGTTATGCAGTCACAAACAAACGCGTTGTTCGATTTTCTCTGAATTCGCAAAGAAGGTTTCTTGAGGTCACATTAAACGCTTTCGAGAACAGAAATATGGTTAATCCTTCAAAGACTGTGATAAAAAGCAGATCTTTAGCTGCTATTTTTTACACGAGGTTTGTTGTTCACAGAACTACCAATATAAGTAATGATTCAATGGTAGTAAACATAAAAATAATTTTATTCCCAAAGACGCGATTTCATTTACTTGAGACACATTGTCGAAACACGGGATCGCTGGCTGGTAAATTATATCTTCGCTCTAAGGCTCTCTCGACTGAGCTAATACGGAACTGTGGATCTGCTCTCTTAGCATGTCTTCACTTCAGATGGGAAGCAGGAGAGGCTAATAACTATATCCTAAAAATATTTAATTTATGATAAAATCACATATCTCATGTCCATTCCTGGGTTTAAAGCTACAACTCATCCACTTTTCATCCAAATAGGTTTGGAAGTTTGGTTATGAAAGCGTAAGGAACAGACAGACAGACACACTTTCGCCTTTATTATATTATTAAATATCCTATGTCCCTTCCTGTGTTTCAAACTACAACTCTGCCACTTTTCATCCAAATCGGTTTGGTCGTGAAAGCGTAACAAACACAGAGACAGACAGACAGATAGACAGACACACTTTCGCATTTATTATATTATTAAGGATTATCTTAAAACCTACACTAAAACTTTCTATGCTCAATATTAGAAGAAAGTCTGATCGATAATTTGGATTTCTATAGCGTACTAACTATTTATGTGTTTCAGTTTTCAGTCAATAGTGTTTTTAACCCCTTAAGCCTTAAAAATTTTATCAGAAGCGTTGACAAAAAAGTCATATTTTTGTTGCATAAATTATCGCTCCTGTTCTTCAGCGGCTTAAAAAAATCAATTCAACGATACACCTGGATGGAAAGCGTTTCAGTAACATGGACAAATTACGCCATCTGTTGAAAGTGTTGTTACGAAAATTAAAAATGCAGACAAACTTGAAAAGGAAAGGAGAAAATATCGATAGCTGTTCACCAGTAAAAAGGATGGATGAACCAGTTAGGGCCAACTTTGAGTAGCCCGTACACCTTACGGGCAAAGATTGAAAGGGTTGAGACACCAATTGTACGGCCTTTTACATGCATCAGTGGGACAGCTCGTAGTACGCATGCACAATGGAAGCATCATTCTTAATTAATAAAAATAACTATTTAGTTAATTTTCCCCAAACCTTTACTAAAGATTCCTTATGCTTCGTTGTATTAGATAGTAAAATTTGAAAAATATCTATTCAGGAGTCTGTATTTTTGCACCGTAAATTATTTCGCCTTTCCAGTTTTATTTAAATAAATAAATTTATACGGGGGGAATGAAATCCAAGTTGCTATTTTGACGAAATTCTTCAATCTTTCATTCAAAAACGGTAAGTAAGTTTCAAAGGCATAAAACTCCTATAATACCCCTGTCTATAAAATGTTATGTAAAATTTGCCTAAGTTAAAATCTGCAATGACATTGCAATATTTGATATCATGAATAAAATTCATGAAGATAACTGAAAAGCATATTCCTTTATGCTTATATACAAAGATTTACGACATTTTCATTATGTGATTATTATTTTTTTAAAAATTTCGTAGCTATTTAAAGCATCTGCAATTCCCGAAAGAAGATTGTATCAATGAAAATCTTTAAGTGCTGTTTCTTTTGTTCTGATACTTTCATCCCAATATAGAGCTAGTGATTCCTAAAAATGATCGACTAATTTGTTTCTTATGAATTTTATTTAGGACCATTATTATATTCGGTAATCCGTTTTCTTAATTACAGCATACTTCTAATTATTGAACAAGAATTTGAATAGATTACCTGCGAAGTTAAAATGCCTACTATTTTTAATTCTGAAAATAAAACAGAAAATAAAACCAGTTCCTTAATTTCAAAAATTGTCAGCATTGCATTTTGGCTTAATTATAATAATTTTTCCATTATGATTCCTTCCCCAAATGTAAAATGCAAAGAGAAAGACAATGAATGTTATTAAATGAATAAAACATAAACCGTCCTTTCTATTTTTAAAATGTTTATTTGATTTCAAATAAGCGCATTTATATTACCGAAAGATCATGATGGGTATAATATTGCTGATATTGAGTACTTTGAATTTTCTTTCTCGTATAGAAAGTTAGCTCAAGAGGTAAAAAGGAATATATTCATGTAGAAGGAAGCATTTTAAGTGATATAAAAAAGCGTAGCGGATACGGTTAAATCTCCTTCAGCATATTTCATATTCAAATTAATTTCTTTCTTTTTCAGATTATATGAATGTTGGATGCTTTGAGTTGTTCAATATTCAGTTCATTAAATGAACTGTTTTGAGAAGTTTTTGTCAACGAAGGAAGTACTTTGTAATTTCAGTCATTTAAAAAAGTTTAGAAAATTAAACCCTTTCAATTAGGTAGCCACTACTCTGCTAACCCAAGCGGACTTGACTTATCAAGTAGAAGTCTTCTTAATTAAAGAACCATGTGTGAAAAATAACAGAGTTTAAAGTATTTCAATGAATTGGAAAACATGGCTTTCTAATAGCAAAGCAGAAATCATAGCCCTCCATTCGTGCCATTCACCAATCTTTTTGGGTTCGAAGGAAATTTAAGTCTCCATCAAGATCTCTGGGGACAAAAGACCACTTACCAACATATCTGCCTATTCCTCCCCAGCAAAAAATATCACCCTTACATTACAAGAACTCAAAGAAACCCTGAGGAACCTTTCAAACGAAGAAGCTTTGGTAGGATCAGATCTGAATGCCCATAACAGAAGGTGGGGTTACGCAACAGATGATAATAGAGGAATTTTTAAAATCCAATCATCTCCACCTGCTCAATATACCAGACGCAGAGCCAACATTTCGTCATGGTAATTCCATAGGTTGGCCAGACCTAACGATGACGCTAGGTGCTTCCCTAGCAAATCAGTGGACCTGGGAAGTCTTAGAAGAGGAGAATCATAGTGACCACCAGTTTCTTAAAATTCACCTACAGACCAACACCGATACCTACTCCTACCTACATTTCAAAACAGCGTTTGAAGGCCACTCTAGATTCATTAAGAATGTCAGATCTTATGTTAACATCCTTTATACTGCAATTGTCCAGGCACAATCGAAACAAGATATGGACCTAGCCAGAAGAACTGCAGAAAGCTATTTTTAATTCTTGCCTCTACTCATATAAAATCGGAGGCGTAGCAGCAAGTTCTCAAGTTAAATGGTGGAAACAAGAGTTTGAAATCCGTAAAAAGAACTCACTATGGAGGAGATATCAAAAAGAACATGGCGAGGAGAAGAATACAATCGAAGGAATCTATAAGGACAAAAGAGCAAAATGCAAGAGAGACCTTTTAAATGACAAAACGAAAGTCCTTTCTTTCTCTCTCTGCAACTCAGCAAACAGCGCCTACTGAAGACAATATAAAACCATTTTTAAAGAACGTATCCTCCCCTCCGAACTTTTCAGACAACAAGGACAGAAAGAAGGCGACTCTGCCAAATAATTTTCTTTAAAATTTCTGGCCGAACTGTGCCCTCCCTCCCCACTTCAGCAAACAATCGACCAAATCCGAACAGTAGAAGAATCACCCTTCCAGGGCACAGACATCACGCATGTTTTGAAACCAATTCCGCAGAATAAGGCCCTCGGATATGACGGAATAGACAAAGCAGGTCTTAAAATAATCTACAATAGCTTTCCACATCTTCTAACAGCATAATGGAATAAATGTCTTGCCCTTCAGACTTTTTCAAGAGCACAGAAAATTGGAATTGTTGTCCTCTTCCATGAAAAAAGATCGGCACAAATCTCTTCTCAATTCCTACAGACCAATTTCGCTCCCTCCAACATTAGGCAAAGTTCTTGAGAAACTATCTCTGCAAAGGTTAAACTTTCATGTCCGGTCACGTAATTTGATGCATACTTTCCTGTTTGGATTCTGGAAAGGAAAGTCGATTGAGCACGCTCTTATAAGACTCCAAGATAAAATACAAGAAGCAAAACAAAATAATAAATATTCAGTCATCCTCTCTTTAGATATTAAATGTACCTTTGACCATCTTCAATATCACGAAATTAGAGAAAGATTTAAGAATCTTAGTTTGAATACCTCTACAGCAGTAACTCTTGGATACACTGAATGACAGAAAAGTCACTTTACATACAACCCAACGAAGAAACGGTTTTTTTTGGTCACAAAAACAAGGCTGTCATCAAGGTTAGAGCTCTGGACCTATGTTTTGGAATCTGACTGCCGACGAAATCCTTGCTGAAGAATTTCCACCTGATGTCACCTCCAGGCGTTTGCGGACGACTTTGTGTTTCACATTTTCTCCGGAACTAGAGAAGGCCTCAAACTCTTGTCCCAACAAGAACTTGTTATCTTCAAAACTTGGACGGACAAAAACCAACTTCAAATGTCCACCTGAAGGTCCGAATACATGCTGATTGAGAAACTTGTACGAGGTTCCACTATCAAATGGGGAAAATAATCTATTAAAAGAAGTAGCAACATCAAGTATCTAGGGATCATCCTTGATGAGAAGCTCAGTTGGGCTGCGCATATTAAACATCAAGGCACGAAGGCTGCTCTCACGCATCAAAGAATGGAAAGAATAGCCGGGGAAACCTAAGGTCTCAAGTAAGAACATAGAAGAATACCTTATTCCACAGAGGCAGAGAGGATTATTCTCCATGGTGCTGCAGCTTGGCCTCATAATCTCACATCCCGTCAGATGAACTTACTCCAGAAGGTTCAAAGGAAGTTCCTATTATTTATCACCGGAGTCTATCGTACTACACCAATAACTGCCCTGCAATCTATAACTCGAATCTTACCTCTATACTTAAGGCTGAACAAGAAGCTGTTTACATTAGAGGAGCAAAACTAAGAAGAAGAGAATACTTCCAAGTCGAAGAAGCCAAAGACCCCTACCTCAGACAACATGCTGCAAAATTTGATCTTGACAGTAAAATTAATCTTTCGCCCCATAACACAGATTCTAAAGGGCTCAATATTTATACAAATGGCTCAAAATGGAGGGTAACGCAGATAGCGCCTTCGTGGCTCTGCAGGACAATACACAGCTGCATGAATGGATGGCCAAACTTCAACTAGAGAATAGCGTATTCCAGACAGAGCTCTTGAAAATATTCGAAGCTATTATCTGGGCAATTGAATAAAAAGTGGTTTTCAACATCTGCAGCGAAAACATGTCCAGTCTCCTTGCTATCAAATCTCTTAAAACTACAAACAAAACAGCTAAAACAGTTCAAACAGTGTTCTCCCAATATCCAAATATAACCATATACTGGATTAAAGCTCACAGTGGTCATTTAGGAAAGGAAAAGGCTTATCAAATAGCAAAAAGAACTACTATAGAAAGAACTGCTTTAAGTCTGCAAAAAACAGTTTGTTTCTCGAAGAAAAAAACTAACACAGTTGTCTCTTGAATCCTGGCAAAGAGAATGGGAAGAAGGAACAATTAGCCGTCACACTTTCGACGTCTTACCAAAGGTTGCACTGATCTCGAGACAATGGTCCAGGAACGAACTTCTTTTCATTACCGACATGGCCCATGTCCCAGCTACTGCAAACTATTTGGATTGGCTGTTTGGGACAACTGTGCAAGTGGTGTCGTAGGCATTCCATTCCACTATGCAACCGCATGTCCTCTTACCCTTTCATTTCAAAACTCCTTCAGTAATTCATAAACTTGCCTGACTCCGAAATCTTCTCACAAATCTACATGCAAGAAGAAGACCGGAGATCCTTCTGATTTCATTCAGACGGCTGCTTAGATACTGAAACCTTATTTTGCCATTATCACCCTAATTTAAACTCTAAAATTTCATTGAACATATATGGATGAAATTCCTTTTTTCCTTGATCCCATTTCGTCATAAAATATTTACCAAGGATTCTGTACAAGCGTTTTTATTTGGAACTCTTCAGTCACTCTTTGTTTTTCTTAATATATATACTGTACATACAAATATGTGTAGCCATTCTACTGTTAGCGCCTCAGAAATTATCTTTTAGTAAGTTTTTTAATTATCTTTTTATGAATATGTATTTAATAGCTGTTACCCGCGACATCGTGTGCGAAGAATTTGAATTATTCTTTTTTTCAATTCACGAATGTAAATGTTTTGTTGCATTTTGAAAGGGGAAAGTAAAAGTTCTGACGATTGATAATACTTAATTGGACGACTGACAGAAGTGTACTATTATCTATGCTAATATACTTTTGTAAACCACGTTATTTGCACCGGTGGAGAGGTTGTGTAAACTGGACACACGCGAACACGCCACATATAGTGGCCCGTGAGAAAAATATGGTTTTTCCAAATGTACGGCTGCCACTTTCAGTGTCTGGCCCTGAGCCTGGCAAATGATATTTTTAAAGGGATTTGTTACCTTTTGAACTGAGATGATAAATCGGAATTATCGGAAGGCGTGGAAATAAAACACTCTCTCTTCTCCCTATATCAGTCATAACCGTAGCTTTCATGACGCTTGGACCTAGGTGTGTATTTTGTAACCGTGTGCCATTGCGCAGTCTCGGTATATCGAGGTTACGTATTAGTAGTACTGGCACATCGACATTCAATCTCGACTTTTCGGACGTGCCCCTGAAAATTCTAAGATGTTGAAGAGCTCTACAGAATATGATGTTCCTTGTTAATGCTCATTACCGTATCTCCAGATGGATATTCTGAAATATCTCACTGTGAAAATTAAACAAAACATTGAGGGAATAATTCACTAACGTCATTGGATCACTGTGTAACCGTATTAAAAGCTGTTATGTTACGAAAAAAGGAAACCGGAAGTGTAAAGTCTTCTTTGTTGTTTATGGTCAAAGAAAGCAATATTTTCTTATATTAACTTTAACACTGGCAAAAGCCAGCGCTCGAAACAGTAATTTGACTTGAATTTATTTCTGTAAGAATAAAAGGTATTACGTTACAAAAATATTTTTTAACCTTAATAACAATCAGAGAAAACATTTCATCGCAATCGAATTAATAGCATTAAAAAAATCATTTTCTGGTCTTTAAAATGGCATAAAAGTAATTGTTGTCTAATAAATATTTCAGAAGTTATTGGCAAAAAACGTCTAAGCATTAGGCTTAAAAGAAGCTAATTTTTGTTATTTAATTAAAAAAATTAAGAACTAATTAACTCTGAAAGTTGAAAATAGCACCTTTGACATAGAAATATGCTCTTGAATGTCGAGTGTAAATTTTATGTCGCTACCGTTCACCGTTTAGGAGGAGTTCTTGTGACCGACCGACAGACAGACAGACAAATACATGTAATTTATGCCTTATTTTATAGATAGGAAAATTAGTTCAAAGTCTAACAATTGCCTAGCAACGGAGTACCTATAAATTTGCGTTGTTTCCAAATCGTCTGCACGTAATTAAAGTTATTAAAATTAAAAAATTAATAAAAATTGAATACAAAATTTCACAGAAAATAAATTGGTATAAGTGAAAAGGTAAAATTTTGAACTTTAAGATGGTATAAAAAAATTTTTATCGAACAATTTGTTCCGAAGTTACAGCGGAAAAAATGATCACGTGATAGTTGATTTTACAAATAATTTATTTCACATGTTTTCACATTCCTGAAGGGTCACGTGACAGCTGAATCCTTAATCCTTTATCCTTAATAATTTAATAAATGTGAGAGTGTGTCTGTCTGTCTGTCTGTTTGTTACGCTTTCACGGCAAAACTACCAAACCGAATTGGATAACAATTAGCAGAGTTGTAGCTTGAAATCCAGGAACGTACATAGGGTAAGTGAAATTACGTTAAATTAATTATTTTTGACTATAGATTTAAATTAAATAATTAAAAAGAAAGCGCATTGACTCCGCGATTCGCGATGAAAATTATTTTATTTTTCAATCAACTGTCACGTGATCCTTCAGGAATGCGAAAAAATGTGGAATAAATTATTTTTAAAATGAACTATCACTTGATCTTTTTTCCGCTGTAACTTCGGAAAAAATTGTTGGATAAACATTATTTTTATACCATCTTAAAGTTCAAAATTTTCCTTTTCAATGATACCAATTTATTTTCTGTGACATTTTTTATTCAATTTTTATTATTTCTTTAAAATTTTAATAACTTTAATTACGTGCCGACGATTTGGAAATAGAGCAAATTTATAGCTACTCCGTTGATAGGCAAGGGTTATACTTTGAACTAATTTTCCTATCTATAAAATAAGGCAGACATTACATGTATTTATCTGTCTGTCAGTCGGTAAGTCAGAAGAACTCCTCCTAAACGGTGAACGGTAGCGACATGAAATTTACACACGGTATTCTAGAGCATATTTCTAGGTCAAAGGTGCTATTTTCAACTTTCAGAATTAATTATTTCTTAAGCTATTTAATTAAATAACGAAAATTAGCTTCTTTTAAGCCTAATGCTTAGACGTTTTTTGCCAATAAATTCTGAAATATTTATTAGACAACAATTATTTTTATGCCATTTTAAAGACCAGAAAATTATCTTTTTCATGCTATTGATTCCATTGCGATGAAATTTTTCTCTGACTGTTATTAAGGTTTAAATATATTTTTATAACGTAATTTCTAGCAATACATTTTATTCTTATAGAAGTAAATTCAAGTCAAATTACTGTTTCGCGCACGGGCATTTGCCACTGTTAAAGTTAATATAAGAAAATATTGCTTTCTTTGACCATAAACAACAACGCAGACTTTACACTTCCGGTTTCCTGTTGTGGTAGAATTAACAGCTTTTAATACTGTTACACAGTGATCCAATGACGTTAGTGAATTATTCTCTCGATGTTTTGTTTAATATTCACAGTGAGATATTACAGAATATCCATCTGGAGATACGGTAATGGGCATTAACAAGAAACGTCCTATTCTGTAGAGCTCTTCGACATCATAGAATTGTCAGGGGCACCTTGCGACAAACCGAGATTGAATGTCGGTGCGCCAGTAGAACAGAAATATGCTCTAGAATGCCGTGTGTAAATTTCACGTCGCTACCGTTCACCGTTTAGGAGGAGTTCTTGTGACCGACCGGTCGACCGACAGACAGACAGATACATGTAAATTCTGCCTTATTTTATGGATACTTATAAATATAAGCAAAATTTTCAGAAATAAAGGTAAATTAGTTCAATGTCTAACCATTTCCTAGCAACTGAGTAGCTATAAATTTGCGTTATTTCAAAATCGTCTGCACGTAAAATTAAAAAAATTAATAAAAATTGAATGAAAAATGTCACAGAAATAAAATTAGTATCATTGAAAAGGTAAAATATTTTTCTTTAAGAGGGTATAAAAATAATTTGTATCAGACAATTTCTTCCGAAGTTACAGCGGAAAAAAGGATTACGTGATAGTTGATTTTAAAAATAATTTATTCCACATGTTTTCGCATTCTTAAAGGATCACGTGACAGCTGATTGAAAAATAAAAATTTTCATCGCAAATCGCGGAGTCAATGGGCTTTCTTTGTTAACTAATTTTAATCTGTAGTCAAAAATAATTAATTTAACGTGATTTCACCTAGCCTATGTCCGTTCTTGGGTTTGAAGCTACAACTCTGCCAATTTTCATCTAAATCGGTTTTTTGGTTTGGTCGTGAAAGCTTAACAAACAGACAGACAGAAAGACAGACAGACATACAGAAAGACAGACACACTTTCGCATTTATTATATTATTAAGGATTAAGGATTTATTATATTATTAATGATTAAGGATATCTTTATAAAAGTATGCATTTGTTGTTTTAAATTTTATTCCTTGAACCCTGTTAGCCGTTTGGTAGACGAGTGCGTGTTTAAGTAATTTACTGTCCCTTTTTGGTTATGTCCGTTATCATTTTATTGTTTTCATTTTTCTTATTGTTTGCTGATACTTGTTCTTTCAATTTTACATGCCACCCTATTCTAGAGAACATATTTAACCAGTGCGTGTTGCTTTTGTATATTTATGTACTAGCTGTTACCCGCGACTTCATGCGTTAAGAATTTGAATTATTCTTTTTTTAAATTCCCGAATGTAAATGTTTTGTTGCATTTCGAAAGGGTAAAGTAAAAGTTCTGACAGTTGATAATACTTATTTGGACGGCTGACAGGAGTGTACTATACATGTATGCTGATATAGTTATGTACATTGTTTATCTATGCGGATACACTTTTATGTATCATGTTATTTGCACAAATGTGGAGGTTGTGTGGGCTGGACACACGTGAACATGCCACATATAGTTACCCATGCGAAAAATATGGTTTATCCAAATGTACGCCTGCCACTTTCAGTGTCTGGCCCTGAGCCTCGCAAATGATATTTTTAAAGGGATTTGTTGCCTTTTGAACTGAGATGATAAATCCTTCGGTGTTATCGGAAGGCGTGGAATTAAAACACTCTCTCTTCTCCCTATATCAGTAATAACAGTAGCTTTCACGACGTTTGTACCTAGGTGTGTAATTTGTAACCGTGTGCCATTGCGCAGCCTCGGTATATTGAGGTTACGTATTAGTAGTACTGGCACACCGACTTTCAATCTCGGCTTGTCGGAAGATGCCCCTGACAATTCTAAGATCTTGAAGAGCTGTACAGAATATGATGTTCCTTGTTAATGCCCATTACCGTATCTACAGAAGGATATTCTGTAATATCTCACTGTGAAAATTAAACTAAACATCGAGAGAATAATTCACTAACGTCATTGGATCACTGTGTAACCGTATTAAAAGCTTTAAATGCTACCACAACAGGAAACCGGAAGTGTAAAGTCTCCTTTGTTGTTTATGGTCAAAGAAAGCAATATTTCTTATGTTAACTTTAACTCTGGCAAAAGCCCGCACGCGAAACAGTAATTTGGCTTGAATTTATTTCTATAAGAATAAAAAGACTTGTTAGAAATTACGTTACAAAAATATTTTTAAACCTTTATAGCAATCGGAGAAAACATTTCATCGCAATGTAATTAATAGCATTAAAAAGATCAGTTTCTGGTCTTTAAAATGGCATAAAAATAATTGTTGTCTAATAAATATTTCAGAAGTTATTGGCAAAAAACATCTAAACATTGGGCTTAAAAGCGGCTAATTTTCGCTATTTAATTAAATATCTTAAGAACTAATTGACTCTGAAAGTTGAAAATAGCACCTTTGACCTAGAAATATGCTCTAGAATGTCGTGTGTGAATTTCATGTCGCTACCATTCACCGTTTAGGAGGAGTTCTTGTGACCGACCGACCAACAGACAGACAAATACATGTAATTTCTGCCTTATTTTATAGACATTTATAAATATAAGCAAAAGTTTCAGAAATGAAGATAAATTAGTTCAAAGTCTAACTGTTTTCTAGCACCGAATTAGGTATAAATTTGCGTTATTTTAAAATCGTATGCACGTAAAAGATTATTAAAATTTAAAAAATGAATAAAAATTGAAGAAAACATGTCACAGAAATAAAATTGGTATCATTGAAAAGGTAAAATCTGTATCTTTAAGATGGTATAAAAATACTTTTTATCGGACTATTTGTTCCGAAGTTACAGCTGAAAAAAGGATTACGTGATAATTGATTTTAAAAATAATTTATTCCACATGTTTTCGCATTCCTGAAGGATCGCGTGACAGTTGAATGAAAAATAAAATTCTTCATCGCGAATTGCGGAGTCAATGGGCTTTCTTTGTTAACTATTTTTAATCTGTAGTCAAAAATAATTAATTTAACGTGATTTCACCTAGCCTATGTCCGTTCTTGGGTTTCAAGCTACAACTCTGCCAATTTTCATCCAAATCGGTTTTGTGGTTTGGTCGTGAAAGCTTAACAAACAGACAGACAGACAGATAGACAGACAGACAGACAGACAGACACACTTTCGCATTTATTATATTATTAAGGATTAGCATATTCTGATGCTTTTTTTCTCTTTTTTGGTACCTGTGCTAGTTAACAATTCGTATAAAAGATTTATACTGATAGCTTAAAGGTTAATTCACCTCCTCGAATGGCGCAGTTTTTTAGAAGTAAAAGGAAACGTTGTTCATTGCTTGTTCAGCAACAATCTTACTGGGTTTTTTTTCCAGAATTAGAATGCTATTAAAAGCAATTCCACTCATTTAAATCTTTTTTCCAGTAGTTTTTAAATATTTCTTCTCATTTTTTTCTCATATATTTTTCTTTCTTTTTCAAGTACCACCATGGCCCCTCCCCTCCATTTCCACTCAAGTTCATTCCAAACTGATTAGAAGCGATCTCCTTTCTAGGAACCGGAATGTGTCGTAGATGAGTTGTAGTAGTCTTAACAACTATTTCTTGTAATAATGCTCGGTTTAAAAATTAAATATTTGTTTTTAATTTAACTGACCCACAAAGAGTGCTCACTAAGCGTCAACTGCTCTCTGTAATTACCAAAATCTTCGACCCACTGGTTTTTCTTTCCCCTACCACAATAGTTCTTAAAATCCTAATGCAAGACATGGAAAAATCAGTTGTCTTGGGACGCTGGTATTCCTCTTGAAATTCTCGAAACTTGGAAGACATTTCAGTCGGAAATATCTTTTCTAAAGGATATCAAATTTCCAATATATCTAAACAATATCTATTCAAAATCAGAATCTGTTATTGTGGAATTACATGGATTTTGCGATACCTCTTCAGAGGATTATGCTACAGTCATATATGTACGTGTTATAACTGAGACAGGTGAAATCTTTGTAACTTTTGTTACAGCTAAAACAAGAGTCGCACCACTCAAGCAACTTGCAATTCCAGGACTCGAACTTTGCTCCGCCTTGTTAATTGCTCAATTTTATCAATCAGTCATCAGTTCAATTTCAGTGCCAATTCATAGCACTTTTCTCTTGTCTGACTGTCAAATTGCTCTTTGTTGGATTTCATCTCCTCCTTCGAAGGGTAACTGAATCGTAACTCATCGAGTCAATCAAATTCATTCTCTAATGCCCATTGGAACCCGGAACTATATCCCAGGAAAAATTAATCCAGCTGTCTGTGAATCTAGGAGCTTAATACTTGAAAGATTATCACTGCATAATTTGTGGTAGTCTAGTTCACAGTGGCTTCATGACAAACAATTTCCAAAATTCATTGCAAAGACACTCCATCTTTAGATAACGATCAAACTTACATTAGTGACTCTTTGCCGCTTGCTTCTCAAGTCAAGCCTATTGCAGAGTTCATTACTAAATTTTCATCTTCTTCAAAATTAACTCGTGTGTTGTCCTATTGCTTAAGATTCGTCCACAGCATTCGTTCTCCTTCATACATATGCTCAGGTTCTTTGACTGCAGCAGACGTGGTTGTTGCGGAAAACTTATAATTCAGCTTCGACAAGTACAAGAATTCGTCGTCGAAATTCACATGTTAAGTGAAAACAAACCACTCCCAAATAACAGTAAACTCTTATCTCTCAACACATTCCTAGACAAATCTGGCATTATTCGAATTGGTGGATGACAATCTAAACATAGTACTCTTAACATAAATCAAAAGCATGCACTGCTCCTTCCTAAAGATCATCATCTGACTCGTTCCATCATAAAGGAGTACCATGTGAGGTATTTACATGCAGGTCCCCAACTTTTTCTCTCCTTTTTCAGACAAATGTTTAGTTTTCTCCCGGCCACTTCCTCATCGGATCGTCTCCTCTAGATCTGCCATAACCTACAAATTCTCAACCGAAACTACATCTATCTGCTCGCTGGTAAGCAATTCTAGATAAAAGCAAGCAGCTCAGGTCGAGATGGTTCAGAGAGTACTTGCATCATCTACAGCACCGACCAAAATGGGCTTCGCCGAAAAGATACCTCCAGGTTGACAACTTAGTCCTCGAACAAGACCCTGCTAGCTCTCCACTAAACTGGATCCTTTGTCGAATCGTCAAGACTTTTCCAGGACAAGATGCCCAAACTTGAGTTGTCGCAGTACGGACTCGTGATGGAAAATCACTCCATCAATTTCTAAAATATCTCCAGGGGTGGAATATAATAAATATATAATAAATATATATAATATATATCTCCTGGGAGGATGTTCAGTTTGAACAAGAAAAAAAATACCCAGAGGTCTCCACCTCCTTATGCTCATTTTGGAAAGACGGCGGCAGTCTAGAGAAAACCGTTTCGTCACTTTCTTGGAACGCTTCTGAACTCTTCTTGTAACACCTGCAGTTACAATTCAAACTCTAGCTCATATGATTATTCTGTTAAATCTGTTTTCATCGTGAATTTCATTAATATATTTTGTGAAATAAAACTGAATCTTAGAAGTTAAAGTGCTGTTTTCGATAGATGTAACGAGATGTCAACGATTAAAAGAAGTGAAAATTTATCCAGTAGATTTATTTGGTGCGCATGTCTTTGGTTTATTAATAGAGTTTTATTACCGTGAATTTGGCTATCAACTCTACCAACGGGTGTGCCCAAACTTTGAATCCAGTTTTTTATATATTATTTATACTATTCTGCAATAATTGTTTCATAAAGTTAAGTTTATGAAATAACGATTGTTTTATGTGAAAATTTTTTATTCCAAAATCATGTAATCGAAATCCATTTTTAAACGGATGAGTTCGTTATCACTTTTTTAAGTATTTTCAATTCAGAAGGTAGGTGGAATCTGAATTTCAGAAGAAAAGGCGGCATTTCAATAGTTTAAGTCAAAAAAAGGTATCATATGCATTAATTAAACTGAAGAAAAATAATTTTTCAGAAAAAATTTGAGACTGGTTTTTCAAAATCAAATTTTCTTAAGTAACTTTCTCTGAAATAGAATTTCATTACTGCAAAAAAAAATATTATTGGACTGATTGTAGGTCTAATTCCTTGATTTGAAGTAAAGATAACATTGAAATAAATCTAGAACATTCGATTTGAAGCGAAATAATGATGAAGAACAAATGCACGTTTATCACTACTAATAATAAAGGAGAATGTGTGTGTGTGTCTGTGTTGGTCCTCTACAGGACAGACCGCGGGACTTAGAGCTACGAAATTTGGCACAAACATATTTTGCAGGGTGAGAATGTGCACCTAGGAGCCCCCTTTTGAAATTTTACTTAGCTTTTTAATTAGTTAAAAATTAAGTGAAATTCTGGCGTTTTTCCTTAATAACCTCCGAAAATAATACAGCACAAAAATAATTTCGACACCATCTGAAAGAGCAAAAACTTGCCTTTTAAATTATATCAATTAAGTTCGGTGCGGTTTTTTCTGTTATTCTAATAACCTTTTAAAAATAGTTTTGGGCATAATTTACAACAATACCTTTCATTGTTGCAAAGCAACCGAAAACGTTTTCATTGTTTAAACAAATATTTAATTGCATGTTTCTCTTTCATTGTTGTAATCTGAGATAATATCCTAATACATTTTGCTTTCATATTTTATTTCAGCTCTCCGAGATATTGCTTTGCTTACATTAACGTATATATCCACTAAGCTGAATGGTTATGATTGCTATGTTTTCATTCTTTTCGCAGCATGTTTTAATCCATCTAACATGCCGCTGGCCATAAAATGTTCTGCGTCATTTTAATGTTGCAGATTCAGATGTTACAAAAGGATATAAGAAAGTGAAGATAGTGCGGACAATATAGAACTAGAGGTTACATGACATGGGCAGTTATTTGACTCCATTAGGAACATTTATGTAGATAATGAACAAAAGAGGTCCAAGGTCACTAATAGAATATGGGTTAAATATTGCCACAATCTGAAGTTTAAAATTACGTTTTCAAGAAAACCGTGAATATAAAATGATGCAAGATTCAATTGAAATCATATTCCCGGCGAACAAGCTGGTCGCCGAAGGCGGCTAGTTAATAATAAAGATATTTAGAAGTTGAAAATGAATCTGATGAAGAAGTCGTTTGAAAAAGTAATACCCTAAAATTCATAAAATTTGATGAAATTGATGCTGTTGCTGTTCACAGGGAGCAGAAGCATATAGAAAACATTATCATTTTCATTATATTCGAACTCAAAAATTCTTAATAAAAAAATGTAAAATTCGTAAAAAAACGCATGGGGTTTATTTTATCTAATATATTTAAGACAATGGATCAATATTTTATTTCTTACAGAAATAAAATTCAATACAAGTTTGCAGTTTTTTCTGTTAGAAGTCGCTCTTGATAAGAATATTTAAATATTGGATGCTTTTTCTTATTATTACATTAATTTTGGTAGCATTACTCTTATTTCCTATCTTACACTGTTGATAGCTAAAATAAGTTTCATAATTACAGCTTAAGCTGTAATTTTTTTTTAAACTGCGAACTTCTCTTAAGAAAATCCAATCTTCTATTACAGCATCTATCTCATATACATTTCTTTTAAAAAGGTAAAAATGTATTCACATTCTCATTTATGGCATGAGAAAGAAAACAAAAATCAAAATAAAACCATTTCTCGGATGGGGTGAAATGCCTTACATTTTAAAATGATGCATAAGGCAATGTTTAATCAAATGAACATGCCTTTTATTGCTTTTTCATGTTATACACATGAAAAAGGAATGAAATGCTTAATTCAAAAGAGTGATAATATTTGAAAAGTCTATCGCGAAGCTAAAGTTTGTTATGATATTTTTTTAAAAACTCTTTCTTTTGAACACAGCATTCAGAAATGCATTTTTATTTCATTTCAACTTTACTGTCATCATTCTATAACATTCCTACAGAAACAGAAATTATTTGTGAAAGTATAACGAAAACAAATATGAACTTCAAAAAGTAAAGGTAATTTTTTAAAAAAAAGCGTATTTCTTGTTTTTTTAAAAATATAACTTAAAACTGAAATCGGATACCAGTATTTGAAGTTACAAACACGTAGGTAAACTTATGAAACCTTAAGATAAAATTAAAAACGTTTTGAATTTTTGAAAGAGAAGGATTCAATAAAAGGCATGAATAAAATGGATTTGATATAAAATAAAACTCTACATTAAAAAGGACTTGCAAGAAAAATGGAATAAAAAGTGAGCGGAATGATAATAGATTTTACATTTTCATGCAATGAAGCATGTCATTTAGTGAATAGATTTCAAATATATTTTGATAATATTTTTCTTTAATTTGTTTATGTATATATGTTTAATAATAAATTCTTGGTCTTTAAGAAAAATGTCTTTCATGACTAGGTAAGAATTTTTTTCAGCAGAGATTATTTTGAAGTATTTATGTATGAAAATATTAAAACTAATACATCTTTCTACAATTAATCGCAGTAATGCATTTTGTAAAAATTTTAATTTCATAAAATCGAAATGTAAGTGAAAACAAATTAAATATTTCTGTCTCAAAACGAAAGTGACATAAATGAAGAGATATCTAATATAAAAAATGCTTCAAATATTTTTCTTCTGACCTCTTTGGTTTATTCAGGGAAAGGACTTTTGTGCGTTTAAATTCTTTCGGGCCCCACCCCCGCCGTGACATTAAAAAGAAATTTGCGGTTCATACTGGTAATATGATTGACCTGTTAGGCCAGATCAAAGATTATGTGTTAAGTCTACTGACGCATATTATATCTTCAACCAGCAGCTAAGGAAAGATCTGTTGCTATGAGACTATTATATCTAGTTGAATTAAATGAAAGAATGATAATGCAGGAGATAAAAAGTGCTTTCCAGTTTGAGTGTTGTTATATTTCCAAAACGAGGAAGGCTAAGCTTTTGATCGTCTAAGAGTTCAGATCTAATCATATCTTCGAAAACGTAGAACCGATAATTGCAAACAAATGCGTGTCTCCAGTTGACCAACAGGCCATGGATAATTCTGGGATCTATTGACATTGTTTTTCAGTATTTTAAGGTGCACATTCATTACTTGCTATGCTTTTCTTCATCATTTTATGTCCCAGCAGCAAACATCGATATAATCTTGTTTAAAATAATACAGTTACTGAAATCAAATAAGTTACAAGTTTAAAAAGTCATAATTTAAAATAGGTTCACACATATGTGAAAACGAAATAAAAAAATTTTGCTAGGAAGGAATTATTTTAAATTACGAAATTCAATGATACGGTGGCTAAACCTACAAAGAATCTTTTGAGTGTGGGCAAGAATAAATCTGACGCAGAAAGCTGGAAATAAAATATTGTAAACTAAGATATCCCTTTCTTTTGCCTTCCCCCTCTCTTTCCTAACGAATATGATTATACGTAAACTAGAAGATGTGCGTCCGTTTAGACGGGCCATTATCCTTCCAACAATATCTCGGATCTGATTGTCACAGATTTACTAACGAAAGTTGTAGTAGAAAATCGCATGCACATTGGCAGTTAGCTTAAGAAATAAAATATATATATAATTTGTAATACACTATAGAAGCAAATATATATAGTAACACTGAAAGTAAACAATAAAGGCCCGGAATTCTATCAACAAACCAGCGGAAGTGTTCTCCCCTAAATTTTCTCGTATACTTCCCCCCAAAAGGTGCCGTTTCCCCTTCCCCAGCGTGGCTAAAAAAATTCGAATCTACTGTTACCCAGAATACAATGTCTATCAGAAGGTTTTTGATTATAGTGATTGAAAAATATCTAGGTAAAGAATCAAATTCAAAGAGATGCGTACCGAATAAAATGCATGTATCACACACTTCCACTCTTACCGGCTCAAGGACAAACTGACGTAATTCGCAATTCCGTAATGAAATTACGTTCCTTTCGCGTCATAGAAGATTGCTTTCCATACGCATGCGCGTGGAGATAACGGGTTCTCTTCAAAAGTAAATTATACAGAGAGACAGACAGTCAACCCTTTGATGGATTTGGCCCAAAATTTTATACGGACCTACATTCATGATGATAAAACTGTGTACAAAATTTTATCCTTCTAGCTATTCAAGTTTTTGAGTTATAGTGTTCGCATGACATCGGACAGACAGACAGACTTCCCGTGGACGGAATTTGTCCAAAATTTGAAAGAAACCTACAAATTATGTACCGAAATCACATACCAAATTTCATCCCGGAGCTCAAATAGTTTTCGAGTTATCGTGTTCACAGACAGACATGTCCAGCGGGAGTGGTTTTCCCTAAACTTTCTCGTGTACTTTCTAAGTGGAGAAAAAATCTCGAGTTCGAATTTTTTTTGACGATTACAATACTTTCTCTCTGTATACTTCGTATACGAGAAAGTGAAACAAACAATCAAACCTAAAATCAAATATCTGTTGCCACGTTTCAAAAAAATATTACTTTGAAGCAGGTGAGATAAAATAGGCAATGCAATGAATACTAAAGCGAAAATTCTGCTTTGGAATTGAATTCCCAAGAAAACAATTTATACTACGACAACCGTAACAATTGCAAAAGCGCGTAAATAAAAGATTTGCTGAAATAATGAGATCGGTTTGAATTTTATTTACAACAATAAAAAATTGTTACAATTTATGTTTGAAAACATTATTTATTGTTGTAAATAAAATTTACAATAACAGATTGCTACCAGTACTTTGAGCATAAGAATCGGATTAAAAGAAATTTAATATGCTATTTGAACGACCCTTTTCGACCGATTTGACCCAAAATTTTATACGGACCTACGTTCATGACGATAAAACTGTGAACCAAATTTTATCTATCTAGCTATTCAAGTTTTTGCGTTATAGCGTTCGCATGACCGCGGACATACAGATAGACAGACTTCCCGTTGATGTATTTTGTCCAAAATTTGATAGAAACCTACAAATTATGTTTAAAGACCACATACGAAATTTCATCCCGGTAGCTAATAGTTTTCGAGTTATCGTGTTCACAGACAGACATGATTCCAAAATTGTGTTTTTCGGACTCAGGGAGGTTTAAAACGTGGAGATTTGTCAAAATCTCGAGTTCGAATTTTTTGACGATTACAATACTTTCTCTCTGTATACTTCGTATACGAGAAAGTAAAAAGTTCATTATAAATAACATTCATTGTAAAAGATATCTTTTGTCGTTTAACAATGATCCTTTTTTGTGTGGATTCTTTCACTCGAACTTAAATTTGGCTAGGATTCTGGTATCATGATAACGCCAAATAAAGAATCAACATAAATAACCAGCGGGAGTGGTCTCCCCCAAACTTTCTCGTATACTTTCTAAGTGAGCATGAGAATCGGATTAAAAGAAATTGAATATGCAATTTGAGCGCCTCTTTTTGACGGATTTGGTCCAAACTTTTATACGGACCTACATTCATAACGATAAAACTGTGTACCAAATTTTATCCATTTCGCTATTCAAGTTTTTGAGTTATAGCGTTCACATGACCGCGGACATACAAATAGACAGACTTCCCGTTGACGGATTTTGTCCAAAATTTGATAGATACCTACAAATTATGTTCAAAGACCACATACCAAATGTCATCCCCGTAGCTCTAATAGTTTTCGAGTTATCGTGTTCACACACAAACACACACACAGACAGACATAATTCCAAAATTGTGTTTTTCGGACTCAGGGAGGTCTAAAACGTGGAGATCCGTCAAAATCTCGAGTTCGAATTTTTTGACGATTACAATATTCTCTTTGTATACTTCGTGTACGTGAAATTAAAAAAGAAGTGAAACTTCTGAACTCACCTCATTGACCCTTACTACAACCCAGCATGGATAACTACCGTTTAGATGAAGCGTAATTTACAATCCCATAACCAACAACGATATATCTGTCAATTTATAAATAATAAAAAAGAACGACCACGGCTGCGAGCATCAATAGCGCAATTGTCACGCCACTGCACTTCAAACCCGATGTTGCGTGTTCATTCCCCTCTTTATGTAATTTTGCACCAAAACAAAACAGTCGGAGTCGTTCGACGTCAAAACTGAAATTGTGATTTACATATAACGAATTAGACCAAAAGGGCGGGGATATTTCCAATCCGCTCTGGGTTACAAACATCTATGGGTTTTTATATTATAGATAATACGTCAGGATTGATATGATGATCTATTCTGAAGTAATTACAAAGTTTTGATGAACAGATTTTTCACAATAAGCCTGTAATAGTGCCTCATTTATTATTCGTGGCTATGCAACGAAAAGTAAGTGAAACAAATTTTGAAACCTTAACTTCCCGCCATCTACAAAAATCCGGTAGAAGAGATAGAGAAAAAAATCTTTAGAGTAGCAGGTCAAAAATAAGTTGAAACAAAATTTTTTTTTGTTCATATTTAAATTTCCATCATCTTTAATTTTTTCCATCGCGGTATATTCGCATTTTTTATGCTCAAGTATATTTATCGGTATTTTTTAACCTTTGATATCCTTTAGAAGCCTCTTGAAATCATTTCCTTCAGGATATGCGTACTAGTAACGTTCACAAATAGACTGTATTGGGGACTGCAATACTGCCTTGAAATTTCTAGAATTTCTTGAAATTTCTAGAATTTATAAAATAAGAGATAATGACTATTATGGTACATTCCTCTAGGTCGGCGAAGAAGCATCTTATCCGAAGATATTAAATTTTTATTCGAAAGGAAAAGAAAATGACAAAATCTACCTGTATATGATATATTTATTATTTCGTTAGTGTTTTTCGGTCTTGATTCCTTGAAATCCTTGTTTCCGTGGGTTCCATTACAATGAATATACCATTGTCGAATCCATTTACGGGGAAGAAAAATTTTAATCAAAGAAAGAATCTACTCTAATTCGAAAGGGAAAGCAAATGCCACTTTAATTCACTATCCATTTTATAAAAACCGAATTTTCCGCTGTTATTAACTAAATGTTCATTCAGAATATATTTAATCTTAGATAATACTGAAATATTAGATGTACTATCTAGCTTTTTTGAAGTGGTATTAAGTTCTTCATCTTCTAGCAAATATAGCCTTCGAAAAGTGGTAGAGTGCTTCGAATTGCTATGCAATGGAAATATTATATTACTAGCTGTTACCCGCGACTTCATGCGCGAAGAATTTGAATTATTCTTTTTTTTAATTCACGAATGTAAATGTTTTGTTGCATTTTGAAAGGGGAAAGGAAAAGTTCTGACGGTTGATAATACTTAATTGGACTGCTGACAGGAGTGTACTGTACATGTATGCTGATATAGTTATGTAAATTGCTTATCTATGATGATATACTTTTGTATACTTCGTTATTTGCACGGATGTAGAGATTGTGTGGACTGTACACACGTTCACAGGCCACATATAGTTGCCCATGGGAAAAATATGGTTTTTCCAAATGTACGCCTGCCACTTTCAGTGTCTGGCCCTGAGCCTCGCAAATGATATTTTTACAGGGATTTGTTACCTTTTGAACCGAGATGATAAATCCTTCGGTGTTATCGGAAGGCGTGGAATTAAAACACTCTCTCTTCTCCCTATATCAGTCATAACAATAGCTTTCACGACGTTTGTACCAAGGTGTGTAATTTTTAACCGTGTGCCATTGCGCAGTCTCGGTATATCAAGATTACGTATTTGTAGTACTGGCACACCGACTATCATTCTAGGCTTGTTGGAAGGTGCCCATGACAATTCTAAGATGTTGAAGAGCTCTACAGAATATGATGCTCCTTGTAAATGTCGATTACCGTATCCGCTGATGGATATTTTGTAACAGGGGTGGCACCAGAGGGGGGACCGGGGGCCAGAGGCACCCTTTCTGAGTTGCTGTGCCCCCCTGTCGGGTAAAAATTTTGTATCCCTTGTCGGGGATATTTTTGTACGGGTATTGAACTGTAGTTGATAAATAATAATCTGGCGAAAATTTGAGACCAATAGCTTCGAAACTATTCAGTACTATCTACACTCGCCCCCCCTCGTCGGGCAAACTCTAAGGCCATTCCTGTTCTGTAATATCTCACTGCGAAATTTAAACAAAACATTGAGAGAATAATTCAAAAACGTCATTGGATCACTGTGTAACTGTATTAAAAGCTGTAAATGCTACTACAACAGGAAACCGGAAGTGTAAAGTCTCCTTTGTTGTTAATGTTAAAAAAAAGCAAATTTTTTTTATATTAACTTTAACACTGGCAAAAGCCTGTGCGCGAAACAGTAATTTGGCTTGAATTTATTTCTATAAGAATAAAAAGACGTTAGAAATTACGTTACAAAAATATTTTTAAACCTTAATAACAATCAGAGAAAACATTTCATCGCAATGTATTTAATAGCATTAAAAAGATCATTTTCTGGTCTTTAAAATGGCATAAAAATAATTGTTGTCTAATAAAGATTTCAGAAGTTACTGGCAAAAAACGTGTAAGCAATAGGCTTAAAAGCGGCTGATGTTCGTTATATAATTAAATATCTTAAGAACTAATTAACTCTGAAAGTTGAAAATAGCACCTTGTGTGTAAATTTCATGTCGCTAACATTCACCGTTTAGGAGGAGTTCTTGTGACCGACCAATCGACCGACAGACAGACAGATACATGTAAATTCTGCCTTATTGTATGGATACTTATAAACATGAGCAAAATTTTCAGAAATAAAGATAAATTAGTTGAAAGTCTAACCGTTTCCTAGCAGCGAAATAGGTATAAATTTGCGTTATTTGAAAATCGTCTGCAAGTAAAATTTAAAAAATTAATAAAAATTGAATGAAAAATGTCACAGAAGTAAAATTGGTATCATTGAAAAGGTAAAATTTTTATCTTTAAGTTGGTATAAAAATAATTTGTATCGGACAATTTGTTCCGAAGTTACAGTGGAAAAAAAGGATTATGTGATAGTTGATTTTAAAAATAATTTATTCCACATGTTTTCGCATTCCTGAAGGATCACGTGACAGTAGATTGAAAAATAAAAATCTTCATCGCGAATCGTGGATTCAACGGGCTTTCTTTATTAACTATTTTTAATCTGCAATCAAAAATAATTAATTTAACGTGATTTCACTTAAACTATGTCCGTTCTTGGGTTTGAAGCTACAACTCTGCCAATTTTCATCCAAATCGGTTTGGTAGTTTGGTCGTGAAAGCTTAACAAACAGACAGACACGCTTTCGCATTTATTATATTACTAGCTGTTACCCGCGACTTCATGCGCGAAGAATTTGAATTATTCTTTTTTTTTAATTCACGAATGTAAATGTTTTGTTGCATTTTGAAAGGGGAAAGTAAAAGTTCTGACGGAGAAAATACTTAATTGGACGGCTGACAGGAGTGCACTGTACATGTATGCTGATATAGTTATGTAAATTGTTTATCTATTCTAATATACTTTTGTATACCACATTATTTGCACGGATGTAGAGGTTGTGTGGGCTTGACACACGTGAACACGCCATGTATAGTTGCCCATGCTAAAAATATGTTTTTCCAAATGTACATCTGCCACTTTCAGTATCTGGCCCTGAGCCTGGCAAATGACATTTTTAAAGGGATTTCTTGCCTTCTGAACTGAGATGATAATTCCTTCGGCATTGCCGGAAGGCGTGGAATTAAAATACTCTCTCTTCTCCCTATATCAGTCATAACAGTAGCTTTCATGACGTTTGGACCTTGGTGTGTAATTTGCGACCGTGTGCCATTGCGCAGGCTCGGTATATCGAGGTTGCGTATTAATTGTACTGGCACACCGGCATTCAATCTCGGCTTGTCGGAAGGTGCCCTGACAATCCTAAGGTGTTGAAGAGCTCTACAGTATATGATGTTCCTTGTTAATGCCCATTGCCGTATCTACAGATGGATATTCTGTAATACCTCACTGTGAAAGTTAAACAAAACATCGAGAGAATAATTCACTAACGTCATTGGATCACTGTGTAACCGCATTAAAAGCTGCAAATGCTACGACAACAGAAAACCGGAAGTGTAAAGTCTCCTTTGTTGTTAATGGTCAAAGAAAGCAATATTTTCTTATATCAACTTTAACACTGGCAAAAGCCCGCGCGCGAAACAGTAATTTGGCTTGAATTTATTTCTATAAGAATAAAAAGACTTGTTAGAAATTATGTTGCAAAAATAATTTTAAACCTTTATAGCAATTAGAGAAAACATTTCATCGCAATGGAATTAATAGCATTAAAAAGATCATTTTCTGGTCTTTAAAATGGCATAAAATTAATTGTTTTCTAATAAATATTTGAAGTTATTGACAAAAAACGTCTAAGCATTAGGCTTAAAAGCGGCTAATTTTCGTTATTTAATTAAATATCTTAAGAACTAATTAACTCTGAAAGTTGAAAATAACACCTTTGACCTAAAAATATGCTCTAGAATGCCGTGTGTAAATTTCACGTCGCTACCTTTCACCGCTTAGGAGGAGTTCTTGTGACCGACCGATCGACCGACAGACAGACAGATACATGTAAATTCGGCCTTATTGTATGGATACTTATAAATATAAGCAAAATTTCAGAAATAAAGGTAAATTTGTTCAAAGTCTAACCATTTTCTAGCAACTGAGTAGCTATAAATTTGCGTTATTTCAAAATCGTCTGCACGTAAAATTTAAATAATTAATAAAAAAAGAATGAAAAATTGCAGAGAAATAAAATTGGTATCATTGAACAGGTAAACCTTTTATCTTTAAGATGGTATAAAAATAATGTGTATCGGACAATTTTTTGCGAAGTTACAACGGAAAAAATGATTACGTGATAGTTGATTTTAAAAATAATTTATTCCACATGTTTTCGCATTCCTGAATGATCACGTGACAGTTTATCCTTAAACCTTAATAATATAATAAATGCGAAAGTGTGTCTGTCTGTCTGTCTTTCTGTCTGTCTGTCTGTCTGTTTGTTAAGCTTTCACGACCAAACCGTTCTTGGGTTTGAAGCTACAATCGCCAATTTTCTATCCCAAATCGAGTTTGTAGTTTTTTGTGACTACAAGATGAAAGACAGAAGTCAAACAGACAGACAGACGAAACAGACACACTTTCGCATTTATTATATTAAGGATTAAGACCTGTTGTCACGTGATCCTTCAGAATGCGAAACATGTGGAATAAATTATTTTAAAATCCTAACACGTATCGTTTCACTGTAACTTCAGAACAAATTGTCCGATACAAATTATTTTTTATACCATCTTAAAGAATAAAAATTTTACCTTTCAATGATACCAATTATTTCTGTGACATTTTCATTCAGTAATTTTTAAATTAATTTTAAATTTTGCGTGCAGACGATTTTGAAATAACGCAAATTTATACTACTTCGCTGCTGAAACGGTTAGACTTTTGAACTAATTTATCTTCATTCTGAAAATTTTGCTTATGTTATAATATCCATACAATAAGGCAGAAATTTACATGTCTGTCTGTCTGATCGGTCGGCACAAAACTCCTCTAACGTGACAGATTGAACATTTTATGGCACCACGGTTCATTCAGAGCATATTTTCCTAGGTCAAAACTATATATTCTTCAACTTTCAGAGTTAATGTACTTTAAATATTTAATTAAATAGACGAAAATTAGCCGCCTTTTAAGCCTAATGCTAGGCACGTTTTGCAATAACTCTTCGGAAACATATTTGATGAACAGTATATTTGCCATTTAAGACCAGAAAATTAACGTGTGCTATTAATTCCATTGCGATGAAATATTTTCTCTGATTACTATGCGAGACTGAAATGGTACGGCAGCAATTTCTAACAATACTTTTATTGTTATGGCTAATTTCAACCAGGTACTGTTTCGCGTGCGGGCTTTTACCGGTGTTTAAGTTAATATGAAATGTTGCTTTCTTTAATACCATAAACAACTGAGGAGAACTTTACACTTTCGGTTTTCCTGTTAGTAGCGCATTTACGGCTTTTAATAATAATTACACGGTGATCAACAAACGTGATAAAGATGTCTCTCGTGTTTTAGCAGACTGCGGTGGTCTGGGAGCTGTCGCTATGGAGAAATGCGGTAATGGGCGTGCTGAGGAGCGACCATATTCTGTGGAGGCTCTTCCCGAATCTTAGGGTGATAAGGCACTGCTTCCGACAAGCCTAGAATGATAGTCGATTGCCCGGTGCTACTATGCAGCAAACACTCGATGTAGATTGCACAATGACACACCCGATTAAATATTACACCTGAGTACAAACGTCGTGAAAAAACTGCTGTTATGACTGATATGGGGAGGAAGAAGATGTTTTAACTTCACGCCTTCCGGCTCGAAAAGTTTGTCAATCTTTCAGTTCAGGTAACCGTCTCTTTAAAAATATCATTTGCGGGCTTGGGGCCAGACGCCTGAAAGTGGCAGGCATTACATTTGAAAACATATTTTTCGCACGGGCCCCAAACTGTAACCAACGACACTGTTCGCGACCAGTATTTTGTATTTCTTTACTCTACATCGATAGCTCAACGTGTTATGCAAAAGTATATTAACATGAACAAACAATCTACATGCCTGTATCATGTGCATGCTGGTACGTTTCGCATCGGCTGTCAATTGATATTATCGTACGTCGAACACTTTTCGCTTTCAACCAACAAACATTTACGTGCGTGATTAAAAAAAAAATAGTCAAATTCTACGCGCACCCAGTCGCAGTAGCAACTAGTACTGTAAAATAAAACAGGAATAAGTTATATATTTTTTTCTATTCATAGGATGAACTATATTTGCGCGAATGACTCACCAGTATTTTATCTAATAATATTCAATTACATGTCTTAGGGAATTAGTATTTGCTGAAATGTAGACACAAATTTAAAACATCTAAGAACGAAATAAAAAACTAGCCTGTACATTGCAGATATTTTGAAATTTCATTTTACGTTTAAGTATTAAGAAATTCTTATCGTATATTCCTAGTTAAGTATTCGTGTCTTGAAAAAAAAAGTTAAATTTTGTAGAAGAAATCAATTTGCGATATCAGTCATAATTTTTCTGGAAAAAAGCATATTAAACATAAATCATAGGCGATAATGTCAGCATACATTTCCTTTAATATTACAAGGTTTCGAATTAAAACAACTGAAAAGAAAAGAAACAAAAATAAAGATTATTATTGCATCTTACGTTGTTGAATAATACAGACATTCAGTCAATAAGATTTAGATTCACTATCAGTTTCTCAAGTATATGCATAACCTATTGCGTTACATAGAATGAATTAATTATAATTTGATATTATTAAGAGAAATAGAAAATTTGCTTTTACTTTCAATTTGGCAAAAGTTTCATACATTTATCCCTTTATAAAGATAAGAACGCGTTAATGTTTTCTTACTAAATTGTGAGTCTCTTTATAATGTTTAATACACTATTACTTAATTCATTTTATATATTTGTACTAGCCGCCCTCAGCGTAGCTTGTTGCTGTGAATGTGATTTCAATTGAATCTTGCATCATTTATATTCTTGTTCTCTTAACAAAGTAATTTTAAACTTCAGATTGTGGTAGATAATTTACCCATGTTTTATTAGTGACTGTGGACCTCTTCTGTTCATTGTCTACATAAATGTTCCTATTAAGATCGAATAACTGACCATGTCGTAACCTCTGATTCCATATTGTCAGCAGTATCTTCACTTTCTCTTATTCCTCTAGGAAAATATGCATTTGATTTCAAAATTAAAATGAAGCTGCACATTTATGTCCAGAAGCATGTTGCTGGATTAAACATGCTGAGAGAAAAAAAATGAAAACATAGCAAACATAACCATGCAGATGGATATAGATGGATAATGGATATATTTCTTAATGTAAAACAAAGTAATATCTCGGAGGAGTTTTATTCTAAAATCTTGATAAAATACAATATGAAGAAAGATCTATTAGGATCTATCTCAGATTACAACAATGAAAAAGAAATAGGCATTAAAATATTTGTTTTAAGCGATGAAAACGATTTGAATTGAGTTTCAACAATGAAAGCATTGTTGTAAATTATGTCAAAAATATTTTTTAAAATTTATTTAATTTAGAGGGAAAAAATTGTACGTCAAGCAATTCATATCATTAAAGAAAGTAGTTTGTACGCTGGAATAAGTACTAAAATGATTTTTGTGTAATATTTTCAAAAGTTATTATGGAAGAGACACCAACAATTTCGTTTAATTTTAATTACTAATTAAAATTACAAAAGGCTCAGGTGCATATTCTCACCCTTCAACATTATGTTTTGTGCTAC
>BGPR01000170.1:0-45759 GCA_013235015.1 Araneus ventricosus | reverse complement strand
TCGGAAAATCAGTCCAATCTGTCCAGTCACTGTGCATATCGACGATGTTTCATACGTTTGAAATTTGAGCATGGGATTAGAGAGTCTCTCAATGAGATTCATTCGTCAACCCATACTTCAAATGAATTTTTACAGTATCAAAATCTTAATAGCGCACTCCAATTGCAATCTTGGAAAAACATGCAATGAAAGTTAGAGCTGTTTAAAAGTCATCAAACATGAAACTCACATTTATGTTGAAATGAGGAACAAATACTATGGATTTCCAAAAAACTTGTGTGTACATGAAAATTGGATAAAGTTACCTGCAGAAATGTTAATGCAATAAAATCTCATGCAGGTATTTTAATTAATATAAATAATTAATTCACTTAAAAGTAAAAAAGATCATCGTCATCACTTTCCATCTACTGCTTACTGTCGGAACTACAAGCTTTCTTGTGTTCTTCTGAATACCTTTCAGGAAAAAAAGAGTCATTATGAAGATAAAACCTGATTAAAAGCGGTACTCTTATGTTGTAGGGTTATGAGATAAGAGAAGAAGAAAATTCATAAGAAAGAAATCCGTTAATCTAGAATGTTTCTGATTTTAAGTTGATAGCCAACCATCTAATCAGAGAGGCGACAGGATTCTCGCTGAGCTACAGAATAATCCACCCATCCGATATCCCATCCATCATCTGCACCTCTCCACAATTGCTCGTCATCTAACTGAGCAGGGCAACATATGACTTACTAAAACTAACACGAAAATGGAATCAATTGCAACATCTCAATCTCTTTGCTTTGTAGAACGTTTTCAGTTGGTGAAGTAAGTGAAAGTAATCAATTTGTAACTCGGTGGATGCCGGAAATTGTATTTTATTTTCTTATATGTGAAACAAAAAAGAAGTATTGTTATCGTCAAACATTCCATCTGATATTTTGATGAATCTTTATATTCTTAGACTTCCTGAGATAAAAAAAAATAGAGTTAGAATTTGCCTATCTATTAATCATTAATCTGCGAACGTATAAAATTCAAGGGCTAAATATTCACAATATGTTTCAGTTAGTTCATACACTGTCCTGAATTGAACAACTTGAGAACTACTTTGGGATAGAGCATCGTGATTTTGAAACCACCACAAAAGCATTGAGAAACGAAACGGGGTGACGAAATGAGCAATTACGAACGCGAAAAAAATATAGGACCAGTGAAGATATTAGCCGAGGACAATAATACCTTCAACAAGAAATTCAGAAAAGAGGCCCGAATTGCGATGTGTTTCCCAGAAAATGATGACAGGAAAACATTATGTCCTGTCTAGAATGCAATAAATTAATCTTGTTACATGTTAACATATTCTTATGAACATTGTTCATAAACAGATGGAGTAAGCGTCTAAAATTCGTCTGAGTTATATTTTTAGAAAATAGTACATCTTATTATGAATTAATAAGCAAAATATATCGATTATTTTGTAGTAATTTTAGACATCGTTTACTCAAAAGTTTCAATTCAAAGAGTATCAAATATGTGTTTCTAAATATTACCTATCATGTGCACTTTAAAGAAGTCAGTTGTAGAAATTTTATATATTTTATCGCAAAATTCCTTAAATAAAGCTTTATGTACATTTTCAGTAAAAAATATATGTTCAACTGAAAGTCGAGTTTCTGGCACAAGTAATAAAGTACCGAGATAAATTGCTTTAACCCTTCCAGATTGGTTCATAATTTAATATAAAGTTATCTTTCAGCCTTAATCAAAACGCAAGTTTATTAACGAACAAGAATGGGGTAAAATTTGCCCCGTGAGTGTACTACAACGTAGAAGAAAGGATATGTGTTGACGGGTTAAGAACCAATTAAGGACAATCATTGTTTCATTTTTTCGACAGCCTAACACTAAACTAATATAAGTGTTAAGGCATCGATTTTGCGAATACATGGGCTTAGAGTAACATATACGGTGAATAAATATAAATTTTTCAATGCCTTGTACCATGGGTTATTATATTCCGGCGAGAGTCATAAAAGTGGTGTTCACGAGACAGAGTAATTGAAAAATTCACAAATAAAATGATAAAATTATCTGAGGACCAGGGTCAACATAAAAAATTATATGTTTTAATAGAATCATTGTGAATGATCCTTGATAAAGTCCATCGGCCAGATTCTCCTTTTCTCTTATGTTGTCTTGTCCTCTGATATTAGTTTTTATTTTGTTTGTAAATTTTTGAATTTGTCCACAATTCTGAAGCTGCTGCTTTTTGCGCACAGAAACTTTCGTGTGTATTTATTCTGTTTAATTGGATTTTTCCCGAAGCTTTTTTACTTTTTTTCTCACTTGCTTAGTGAATTATAATAAAGTACCTATGGTAGAAGTAGAGAATACCTACAGTAGTATCTAGCAAAGAAATCTGTAGAAGTTAGCGCTTCTAACTCAAAAACGGTACTAGACAATTTGAAAAAATATTGATTATATTAATAAGTTGCAATTCTGGAAAGTCAAGAGTTTTTTTTGCCTTTCTTTCTTCAAAGCACACATGGGGATTTGGCATTAAATGAATAAAATACAGGATAGCTATTACCTACTGTTAATAATGTTTTGCAAATAGCATTTGTCAGGACCTCTAAGGGGAATAGATATGACCTTATGAGACATTTCTCAGCTTCCTCTGCTAGTAGTGGTAGCGACACCGAATTACCTAGGACTTTCCAAAATGTAGCCTTAGAGATATAGTCTATTTGTGACGTTGCGGTTTAGAACGCGATGAGAAAAAATCCGCGTTTACGTCTTCCATTTTTTAATTTCAATGTATAAAGGTGTCTTTCGCATCAACATCGTCTACAACATTATGCTCATACGCTTTTAAACTGTATTCGAGATAAGAGTGCCACCTTCAAAATTACCTAACGCAGTAAGTTAACGTAGAGTATAGTAAATTATATTGTTACTTGGGAAGCAGCTTTTATGACAATAGTTTGATTCTATAAGACTAGCTTATTAGTTGATAACTCATTTTTCTAAAAGCATTTACACTTTAAAATTTCAATTTTTCATATAACATATAAAAAAAATTGTTTCACGATTTAAGTTTCTGCAGCTAATAAGAGTGATCGTAGATTACGTCGAGTCAATATCCGGAAAAAGAGTCAATACCTTAATCACATGCTTAGCATTTCACCCACACAAGATGAGAAGATAAATTGTAGAAAGTCTGATAAAAAATAAGCACAGCGCCACCCAGAGGAGAGTATATGGAAGGTTAGTATTAAATCCCATCCTTAATCCTTAATAATACCACTAAATGCGGATTAAGCTGTTTCTTTTGTTGTCTGTCTGTCTGTTTGTTAAAGCACCGACCAAACCACAAAACCGATTTGATGAAAATTGGGCAGAGTTTAGCGAAAACTAAGAACGACATAGGCTAGGGTGAAATCACGTTAAATTACATTATTTTTGACTAGATAGATTAAAATAGTTAACAAAGAAAGCCGATGACTCAACCATTCGCGATGAAGATTTTTATTTTCAACTAAGCTGTTACCCGCGATCAAAGTCGAAGAAATTTGAATTATTCTTTTTTTTAATTCACGAATGTAAATGTTTTGTTCTTATTGAAAGGAAGAAGTCTGACGAGTAATAATATTAATTGGACGGCTTGCACAGGGGGTACTGTAAACATGTATGCTGATATAGTTATGTAAATTGTTTATCTATTCCTAATATACTTTTGTATACCATTATCTTGCACGGATTAGGAGGTTTGTGTGGGCTGGACACACGTGAACACGCCATTATAGTTGCCCATGCGAAAATATGGTTTTTTTTCAAATGTACATCTGCCACTTCTCAGTATCGGCCCTGAGCCTGGCAAGACATATTATTTGGAAAGGATTTGTTGCCTTCTAATGAGATAGAAAATCCTTCTGCATTATCGAAGGCGTGAAAAAATACTCTCTCTTCTCCCTATATCAAAGTCTAAAGTAGCTTTCATTGACGTTTGTGACCTAGGTAGTGTACATTTTACGTGTAGCACAGCGCATGTCCGGTATATCGAGGTTGCGTATAGTATACCTGCACCCGGACATCATCTAGCTTGGTTCGGAAGGTGCCCTGAAATTCAAAGATTTGAACAGCTCTAAGTGATATATGATGTCCATTGTATTAGCATTACCGATCTACAGATGGATATTCTGTAATACTCACTGTGAAATTAAACAAAAACTCGAGAGAATAATTCCAACGTCATTTGGATCCTGTAGCAACCATTAAAAGCTGTAAATGCTACCAGCAGGAAACCTGAAGTGAAAGTCCTTTCGTTGTTTATGCAAGTCAAAGCAATATTCTTCTTATATTAATTTTAACACTGGAGCAAAATGCGCGCATGAAACAGTAAATTTGTATTACTGTTACAAAATCCTCAACGTCATTGATCACTGTACCCATTAATGCCAATACAACAGGAAGGTAAAAGTCCTTTTGCTGTTAATCAAAAAAGCAATATTTTCTTTATTATTTTAACACTGGCAAAAGTCTGCGAAACAGTATTGCATTTCTAAGAATAAAAAGTATGTTAGAAATTCGTTAAAAATTTTAAACCTTTATAGCAATCGAGAAAAATTTCATCCAAATGGAATTAATAGCATTAAAAGATCAGTTCTGGTCTTAAAATGGCATAAAAAATAATTGTTGTCTAATAAAGATTTCAGAGTTATTGGTAAAAAAACGTCTAAGATTAGGCTTAAAAGTTATTAATGTTCGATATTTAATAATATCCAAGAGCAATTAACTACTGAAAGTTGAAAATAACACCTTTGACCTAAATATGCTCTAGAATGCCGTGTGAAATTTCACGTCGCTACCATTCACCTAGGAGGAGTTCTTGTGACGACCGATCGACACGACAGACAGATGACATGTAAATTCTGCCTATTTTATGGATACTTATAAATATAAGCAAAAATTTCTTTGAAATAAAGGTAAATTAGTTCAAAGTCTAACCATTTCTCAGCAATGAGTAGCTATAAATTGCGTATATTTCAAAATCGTCTGCACGTAAAATTTAAAAATTAATAAAATTGAATGAAAAATGTCACATGAATAAATTGGTACTTAAAAGGACAAAATTTTATCTTTAGATAGTATAAAATAATTTGTATCGGACAATTTGTTCCTGAGTTACACGAAAAAATTACGAATAGTTGATTTTAAAAAATAATTATTTACATGTTTTTTGCATTCTGAGATCACGTGACAGTTTAATGAAAATAAAATAAATTCACGCGAATCGCGGAGTCAATGGGCTTTCTTTGTTAACTATTTTTAATCTGTAGTCAAAAATAATTAATTAACGTGATTTCACCTAGCCTATGTCCGTTCTTGGGTTTGAAGCTACAACTCGCCAATTTTTTCATCCAAATCGGTTTGTAGTTTTTCTGACATAGGCTAGGTGAAATCACGTTAAATTAATTATTTTTGACTACAAATTAAAAATAGTTAACAAAGAAAGCCCATTGACTCCGCGATTCGCGATGAAGATTTTTATTTTTCAATAAACTGTCACGTGATCCTTCAGGAATGCGAAAACATGTGGAATAAATTATTTTTAAAATCAACTATCACGTAATCATTTTTTCCGCTGTAACTTCAGAACAAATTGTCCGATACACATTATTTTTATACCATCTTAAAGATAAAAATTTTACCTTTTTAATGATTCCAATTTTATTTCTGTGACATTTTTCATTCAATTTTTATTAATTTTTAAATTTTACGTGCAGACGATTTTGAAATAACGCAAATTTATAGCTACTCATTTGCTAGGAAATGGTTAGACTTTAAACTAATTTACCTTTATTTCTGAAAATTTTGCTTATATTTATAAGTATCCATGAAATAAGGCAGAATTTACATGTATCAGTCTGTCTGTCGGTCGATCGGTCGGTCACAAGAACTCCTCCTAAACGGTGAATGGTAGCGACGTGAAATTTACACACGGCATTCTAGAGCATATTTTTAGGTCAAAGGTGTTATTTTGAACTTTCAGAGTTAATTAGTTCTTAAGATATTTAATTAAATAACGAACATTAACCGCTTTTAAGCCTAATGCTTAGACGTTTTTTGCCAATAACTTCTGAAATCTTTATTAGACAACAATTATTTTTATGCCATTTTAAAGACCAGAAAATGATCTTTTTAATGCTATTAATTCCATTGCGATGAAATGTTTTCTCTAATTGCTATAAAGGTTTAAATATATTTTTCGCGTAATTTCTAACAATGCTTTTTATTCTTATAGAAATAAATTCAAGCCAAATTACTGTTTCGCGCGCGGAATTTTGCCAGTGTTAAAATTAATAAAAGAAAATATTGCTTTCTTTGACCATAAACAACAAAGGAGACTTTACACTTCCGGTTTCCTGTTGTGGTAGCATTTACAGCTTTTAATAAGGTTACACAGTGATCCAATGACGTTAGTGAATTATTCTCTCGATGTTTTGTTTAATTTTCACAGTGAGATATTACACAATATCCTTCTGTAGATACGGTAATGGGCATTAACAAGGAGCATCATATTCTGTAGAGCTCTTCAAGATCTTAGAATTGTCAGTGGCACCTTCCGACAAGCCTAGAATGATAGTCGGTGTGCCAGTACTCCTAATACGTAACCTCGATATACCGAGACTGCGCAATGGCACACGCTTAAAAATTACACACCTAGGTACAAACGTCGTGAAAGCTACTGTTATGACTGATATAAGGAGAAGAGAGAGTGTTTTAATTCCACTCCTTCCGATAATGCCGAAGGATTGATCATCTCAGCTCAAAAGGTAACAAATCCCTGTTAAAATATCATTTGCGAGGCTCTGGGCCAGACTCTGAAAGTGGCAGGCGTACATTTGGTAAAACCATATTTTTCCCATGGACAACTGTATGTGGCCTGTTCACGTGTGTACAGCCCACACAACCTCTACATCCGTGCAAATAACGTGGTATACAAAAGTATATCATCATAGATAAACAATTTACATAACTATATCAGCATACATGTACAGTACACTCCTGTCAGCCGTCCAATTAAGTATTATCAACCGTCAGAACTTTTCCTTTCCCCTTTCAAAATGCAACAAAACATTTACATTCGTGAATTAAAAAAAAGGAATAATTCAAATTCTTCGCGCACGAAGTCGCGGGTAACAGCTAGTTGAAAAATAAAAATCTTCATCGCGAATCGCGGAGTCAGTGGGCTTTCTTTGCTAACTATTTTTAATCTGTAGTCAAAAATAATTAATTTAACGTGATTTCACTTATTCTATGTCCGTTCTTGGGTGTCAAGCTACAACTCTGCCAATTTTCATCCAAATCGGTTTTGTGGTTTGGTCGTGAAAGCTTAACAAACAGACAGGCAGACAGACAGACAGACAGAAAGACAGACACACTTTCGCATTTATTATATTATTAAGGATTAAGGATGAAAGAAATTATTTTTAGCCGAGTTGACTTACAATTGATCAGTGATATAAATTGAAGTATGGATAATTAGAATCTCTTCAGAGATCTGAATAAGACGGGTCTGTCAAAGGTATCCTAAAATATTTTCCACTACATCTCTCTGACAAATTATTCCTATAATGTATATGAAAATGAAAGCATTAGTAAATGAGTCTACTGAGCAATTAAGTAAGAAGAAATAAGCGACTTTGACCGTATATTATTAAATTCTATATGAAGTGCTGTGAATATTCATCTGTTTCTGACTTGATCACTGATGAATATACTAAAAAAATTCCTTCCCACTTAACATATTAGCGCAGTTTTTGTTACAGTTCATTTGTCATTAATTTTATACACTAGTATAACAAAAGAATAATGAATGTATGTCTTCTCTTTCTGTTTCTTTAATTTGAAACAAATAGAAAGGAAACGAACATAACATATATATATATATATATATATATATATATATATATAAACATGTATAAACTGCTTGGCCAAAAAAAGTTCACTACGTAAATTCAAAAGTGCAAATTTTAAAAAGTCACAGAATACCTGAGCAATGAAAAATTTGTTCTTATTAAAAATTTTTATAAAAACCGTGGTCAATGTTTTAAAATTTTTTGAAACTTTGTATTATGCCCAGTCATTTTATTATTGCCAGCTTTATTTTTTGTTTCAATGCAGGATTTTAAATCATGACGCTTGATATAACTCATAATGATTTGATGGATTTTTGCACCTGTATTAAACATACATTATGAGCTATTTCTGAAAAAGAAATGAAGAGAAAAACTCCTGTGTCCTCCTGGTAGTTTCGCATCTTCCAAGCCGGAATGTTCCAGGTTATAGACCTGATTCCACCAAAGATCTGTTGCGTCTAGTGCAGGACAAGATAAATATGCCATCTTTTGTCAAAATCTCTGTCACATATTTCCAAGAGGCTAGTAAAATCGAGATGACATATCGATTTTCTTTAGACACTTTATTATCTGACAATTGTTGCGAGGTTTGATCCAAAATTTTCCACGGATTGCTTCAGAACTAGTGAAGAACGTGCTCCGCGTATTCCTTCTTTCTGAACTAAGACGATAGATCAACTGCCATTAAACTGTCAATCAGGATATAAAGTATTCGAGCAGTGTAGTTCTGAGACCTTTTTATTTGCCAACTGCACTTTAAATAACCTTTAACTCTTTAATCCCGAAGCCACCTTTTTCTTCTAGCCCCTTTAAAATAGGGCCTTTTTGGGAGGAGACGACATGATTTGGACTCTCCGAACCTGGGTGGTCATTTACACTACCACCCCATCCCCTGCTATAACCTTCCCTTAAGGCGCATATAAATAGGCTGTGGTTTTCAAGGATATTTGGACCCCAATTGCGCTTATCTCCTAAGCGATCTCCGAACCTCACCTTCGCTCAGAAGAAGCCAACCGCCTCAGACCGGCCTTTGTCGCTATTAAGGAAAAGTTTTTAGATAGCCCGATGCCGCCTCGCTCGGTGTTAGAGGTTTAAGTTTATTATGTCATCTCAAACTCTAAATGAAAAACCTAGCTGAAGAGAACCTCAGATATTTGGCATGGAATTTTTCGTTTGAGCTTTCAAACAGACGAAAAAATCTTAAAAACCTCACATTTATAATGTTAAATTGAAAAATCTATGAATATCAATTTCAACAAATGTTCAAATAAAAACATATCAAATCAGATATACATATGATGGAAAGCAAATTATTGAATCCTTTTGAAGTCTTTGTAAAAATAAAACCCTCCTTAGAAGCCCAAATAATTACAAGGTTGTATTAATTAAAGACCGCCTATTTAGAGGACTCTAGAATTTTTAATATTTTTTCAGTATCCACAGTGCACATCACTTATACTACATACTAGTAGTCTTTTGATTGGTTTAGAGCCATAGAACGGCTCTAGGACTTTCTAAAAAGGTGAAATATACTTACATTACTTATGGCAATCTTGTACATTAGCGAAAAGTTTCTTAGAGAAAAGGAAATTACCGCTAAACATATCATCTGGCGTTAGAATTTGAAATACGAAGTATGAACTATGAAATCGAAATGATTGAAATAAGTTACGAATTATGTGGATATCCAAACCCAGGAATGATTATGCGTTAAATGAAATCTCCACTTGCCAAAATTGATTAACTCCATAAAACAAAAACTAGAGAATAGTTTTAAAATAGTATGCATTGTTTCTTAAGAGTCCTTTGAAATTATAAATTCAAATTAACGTCGTGGACTGTATTACTGCAGATGTATCTGTTATCTGTTAAGATGTATCTGTTATCTATAAGAAGTATAAGTTAGAATGTCCTTGGAGTAATCGTTATTATTACTACACTATAATTTTTGCGTGGTTAAGGAAGTTAATCAATTTGACAAGTGAAAGAAAAGTAATAAATCAAATTCAATCTTCAAATTATATTTTTATTACAGAAAAACTTCATTATATACACTTTTTATTGAATATTTTAGCAAAAATTATTAATAACTGTTCTGTTACTGTTGCAGTTATTATTATTACTTTATTTAAATTGATTCATCAGCAATATAAATTATGTCTTCTTCGCCAGCTGTATTTGATCTCCCAACATGTCGATTTGTCATTAAGTTTTTATAATTATCAGTTTAAAGGAAGGAATGAAGTTCAATTTCATCATATATTTTCCCTTGTCACAGTTCTACCTGTTGGATACAATAAAGGCTAGTCTACATTTTTCAGATATTGTGGACAACCTGCTACCGACACGGGGGTAGATGTGTCCATCATGAAACCAACATCACAAAGCACCTTGCCAAAAGCAAATATACGGGGACTTTAAAGGCTGCTAATGACATAAAACTGCAGGTTATCGGGGAAGAAGTGGGTAGTGGAAAAGAATCGGGTGCTCAGATATTAAAATTGTTAATCTTCAAATAAAAGGAGAGTTTCTTATATCTAATAATATAGCGAATAATATAATAATAGGTGCTGAGATATTAATTAAATACCCGCAATTAATACACATTAGAACCACTGTCTCAACTATATCAAGTACTCTATCCTGTATTGAACATCGTATTTATGAAAAATACAGCAATGTATTTAAAACAGAAATAGACCAAATGAGCTTGTGTCAATTGGGAAGGCGCAAAATTGAGACATCCTTTCAAACGGTAAATCCGACATTAAAGCGAATAAAATTCACATAAGTAGGGATCATTCCTAAGGAGGGGATGTCGGGATATGAATAACTTATTATTATTTAACCCCAAGAAGAAAATGGATAAAACAACGAATGACAACAACGGAAAAATATGTACCTTTAACGATGATATCATTGCATTAAAAAGATTTTTAACTAAATTTTTATTGCGCAATAATGTATTTAGCAACGATTTACATTAGAGTATGGAGTTTATCAGATTGGCTTCTGAAATAAATGAGTTATTATTCAATGGCTAAATTTATTTTTCATTTAGTGGTGTTAATCCTTATTATTAGAGAATTATATTTTTGAATATAAACAGTTAGGCGTCAATCAAGTGCTTTGACACTAAAATTTTTAAAAAAATCAGAAAGTGGAGGTAATCGATTTGGAGAGAGAGGCATTCAAATATTCTAACCAATAATCTTTTCTCTTCATAGAAAGACAACCGATAATCTAAGAAGCAAATTCTTCAAAGACCGAAGTAATTAACCCCAGTCTACTAAACACCAATGAATAATTGTATCTCCTGAGTCAGGAAACCTTCCCTTTTTTCTCAGTTTTACAGATATATTTTTAAATTCTAACTTTCTTCTGCCAATCACAGCAAATGAGGACTATTGAATTGTGCGCCAATAATGCACTAAGGGAGAGTTAAACTTATTTGGTTAAAGAAGGAAAATCCTTAATTTTGTTATATTTCTGAATGGAAAGAGTTTAAGACAAGGAAGGGTGACATGGAAAAGATTTAGCACTGACTGACCGATAGGTATGCACAGATCAGCTTTTATTGGCTCATTGTACGGATTACAAATTTTCATTTTCCAGATTTCCGGTTGACTGTATCTCATTCGATTTCTCAATGTCCTGAATGATGAATAAATCAGCTCTTTTGAAATTGGTTTAATCTTCGAAATATTTTGAATCCACAAGGATGAGTCTATGAACAAAAAGGAAAAAAAAGTCATCCAAGAAGTTTTATTTCCAAGTAAGTGAAATATGACGAATTATTTGCCATTTCTGCGTATATATAAGTCGATTCTTTTTTCAATTTTCTTGATCTGAAACTGGAAAGAAATTTGCAAGAATTGTGTTTGAAGGAATAGGCTAAGGTGAAGATAAGAGTTAGTGCAGCTTTAAAAATAGAAACGGAAATTATCTTAAAAGGTGAAAGAGAAATACTTTAAAAATGCTTTGATGAAAATTATTTTATTTAGAATGCTAGACTGATGTATAAGTATGTCTCTCAGAAAAGGCAATAAATTTAAATAAATAAGAGGGAAAAGTAAGAAAGCAAAATTTTACGCCATTTACTTACTTTTAGAAACACTGTTCTTGTTATTGTTTTTTTTTCAAAAAATAGAAAGCGGAGACGCAGTGATTTATGTGCATTTTGCAATTATTATATGACATTATATTGCTTATTTGTAAAAGGCTATTTGAAAATTCCAAACAGTGAATAAAAAGAAGACTGCTCTTGTTTCCTCTATGGACGATTACTATATTCTTCACGCTAAACTCTTTATAAAATGGATGTTCTTTAAAAGCTAAATAGATAAAATACTAGATTTTAATAATAATTAAATACGAATATCTATATAGATAATAAGAGATAAAACTAAATAAAGCTTTCTTATAGAAAATTTCAGAATGGGTTATTTAAATAACATAAGTTTTATTTATGTCGAATTTTCATAAATGATGTTGTAGTATGCTCACAAATATTGAAAAAAAAACTATTTCTTGTGAAAAGTTATTTTTATCAATATTTTATGTTTTTTCTCTTTTTGGAATTTTAAAATGTAAAAATTTTTAAGGTATCGATGAAAAATTTCTTTGTATGAAAGAATAATAATGAAAAGAAAATCATTCAAAGAATAATCAGTTAAAGAAGAAAGTAGAAATGTGCAACTAATGCCCAGCAGATAAGGCAAGGTGTAAGGTATTAATGAAAATTTCCTCATATGGAAGAAATAATCATAAAAAGAAAATGACTCAAAGGACAATCTTTAAAGAAAAAAGTTTAAAATCTTGATTTTATTAAGTACAAAATATTTATTAGATAGTGTCGGTGTTTGGAAAATTAGAAACGTAGGTATTATCAAAAAATGTGCAGCTGAGGCACATCAGATAAGGAAGGTGTTAGGTATCAATGAAAAATTCCCTTTTATGGATGAATAGTCCCCAAAATGAGCGTTATCATCGTCTTCAAATTACATTAAACACAAGAGGCTATTAGAAAGGATTAGTGCGAAATCCTATAAAGAAATATGATGGATGACACCGTATCTGCATCCTAGTTTTCAGCCCAGGGATATAGTTTACAAATCCTTCATATATTTTATTAATCTTAGCATTAAAGTTATCGAATAATAAAGTGCTAAATATGTGCATTTAAAAAAATGCATGCTTCATGAAATACTCATTTTGCGACTTAGTTACAGATAATTTACAAATTATAATTTGATCGATTGTTTATGTTTTTGGACATAGCCTTTTTTGTAGGCGATATTATATGTTTTAATTTACGTCCTTGTCTATAGTAATAAATTTGCTAGCTTATATTCTGATTAGAATTTTTTATAGATCAATATAAAAATAATATTAAATAAACTTGATTTTCCAATGAAATATGAATAGCAATTTTATTTTCATTTGAATACTTTTTTCTATTACTAGCCGCCTTCGGCGACCAGCAGGTTCGCCAGGAATATAATTTCAATCACATCTTTTACTTATAATTTGATATTCTTGATGCCCTTCACAAAGTAATTTTAAATTTCATTTGTGATTTCAACCCATGTTCTTTCAGCAGCCTTGGGCTCCTCGCTCTGAGTTCAAGGTTATACAGAGGTCATAAGTCGCCTTGCACCTGTTTATGAATGTCCCTAACGGTGTCAAGTAACTCTCTGTGTCATGTAACATCCAATTGTGAGCTTTCGGCATCAACTTCACCCACTTATTTCTCTTGCAAAATATGCATTTGATTTCAACATTAAAAGGGTATGGCACATTTTACTTCCAGCAGCATGTTTGATGGATGAAGCATGCAAACAATCAACAAGAAAAAATATAGCAGATGGATGAAAATATGCTTATTGAAACATAGCATTAAACATTAAGATATTACCTTAGCTTTGAACACTGGAAGAGAAACACTCAAATAAATATTTGTTTAAACAATGAAAAAGGTTTAAATTGCTTTGCAACAATGAAAAGAATTGTTGTAAATTATATTATATCAAAAAATAATTTTTTAAAATTTATTAAAATTATAGAAACCAGCGGGAGTGGCCTCCCCTAAACTTTCTCGTATACTTCCCCAAAAAGGTGCTGTTTCCCCTCCCACCGCGTGGATAAATTAGAAGACCACATACCAAATTTCAATTATATGATGTAAGTTACTAAAAGATTTGCACACATCTAAGCAGCCTTTTAGCTTGCCAGCAATATCTCCGATCTGACTGTTACAAATTTACTACCGATAGTTGTAGTTGAAAATATCATGCACATTGGCAGAGTGTTTAAGAAATTAAAAAAGCATGAAGAACAGAACTGATGAATCAATTGACACTAATTTTGGTTTGTTACTTTATAACTTTACTTTTAACAACTACTTTCGTTTTGTCAAAGTAAAAATAATGCAAAATCAACTCAGAAAAAAATGCATTACGAAATATACAAAATAAAACTAACCGCATATCAAATATGCAACTCTTATTGATAAAATGTTTCGGCACGAAAGAAAAATTAAAAGAAAACACTCCATAATTAATTCACTTTTATTCGAGAAAAATTTGGATGTGAGCCAAGACAGACCGTATTACGGGAACAGCAGTAACCAGTACGCATGCGCGTGGAGATAACGGATTCTCTTCAAAAGTAAATTATACGGACCAACAAACAGTCAACCCTTTGACGGGTTTGGCCCAAAATTTTATACGGACCTACATTCATGACGATAAAACTGTGAACCAAATTTTATCCATCTAGCTATTCAAGTTTTTGAGTTATAGCGTTCACATGACCGCGGACATACAGATAGACAGACTTACCGTTGACGGATTTTGTCCAAAATTTGATAGTAACCTACAAATTATGTTTAAAGACCACATACCAAATTTCATCCCCGTAGCTCTAATAGTTTTCGAGTTATCGTGTTCACAGACAGACACACACACACAGACATAATTCCAAAATTGTGTTTTTTGGACTCAGGGAGGTCTAAAACGTGGAGATTCGTCAAAATCTCGAGTTCGAATTTTTTGACGATTACAATACTTTCCCTTTGTATATTTCTATACTTCGTATACGAGAAAGTAAAAATTATGAATGGTGAAATACAATGAAACTTATCAAATTCACTAATTCCTGAAGCTTTATATTTTGCAAAAAAAGAATTGCGTATGTTCTCAATTTTTACGCGCGCTGAGGAACTAGAACTTTATTTATCGTTTTTGACTACGAAATCTTACTGCGAATATCACGCAAGATTCAAAATACCCAGGGACGTGGCGAAGGGGGGTAGGGGGGTGACACCCCCCCAGATTTTTCTGAAGTCGGCAATTTGACTAAATGAGTCGGCAAATTTTGAAAAAGTAATCGAACGTATTATTTTATTCTGCATATCCACGACATTTGCAGAATTATTTATTGAAACTCTAAAAAAACTAAGTGAACTTTTATTTACTAAGTTGGTTTTTAAATTCTCTTGTGGACAATTGTTGTCACCGACAGGGAGCCGTTCCAACTCGGGTATGCGCAGGACGAGGGCGTGGTGATAAATACTATTCAAACTTTCCCTTCTGTAGTAAAATAAATAAAGATGAAATCTCAAGAGCAATGAAAGAAATGAGATGTCACTGTTTTGTAGATACCTAAATTTTCCGTTTCCCATCTGTAAACAGCAGTAGTGTTCTTCCCTAGACTTTCTAGTGTACTCCCTAATAAAAGTGTCATCCCCCTGCAAGCCCTCAGACACAAGGCCCAAATTGCTGAGTTTTATTACCCTGAATCGGGACTACGGCAAGTCGCTATTGCCGACAAAATCACGGCACATCGAAATCGGTGTGTGTTTACAGACGGACGAAGTGACAGACATATATAATTCCGAAAAATGTTTTTTCGTATTCGGGGACTCTAACGTAGAAAATCGTCAAAATCTCGCTGTCGAATTTGTTGGCGTTTATAATTTTTTGTTGTTGTTGTTTACTTCGCATGTGAGAAAGTAAAGAGTTTTTAATGCAAATATTCTCATCTTTCTTAAGTCTTTATTACTTTTTTAATTTCAGATAATTTAAAAGAGAAAATATCAATACTACGTTTTCTTAATATCTTAGAATTTAAAAAATAACATTAATCCGATAGAAGAATTTAGTAACAATAATCAAAAAATGAAAAGACTGTTTAAATTTGAATGTTTACTGCGGGATTATTTTGCATATTATTTTGATATTTTTAAATATAAGAAAATATTTATGAAAATTTTTACACGACATAAAAAAGGAATAAATAATTCTTTAAATTTTTTTATAATATAGATTTAAGAAACCTTGAGAGATGCTAACAATTTTTTAATAACACTAATTTAATATATTAGCTTTCATCATATATTTATAAAAAATGTATTTTATATAAAAGTTTTGTTAATTTAATATACAAGCCACAATGATGCGATTTATTTTACAACACGAGACAAATATTAACTCAGTGTGAAACAGTTTCTTTCAAGTGAGCATATGTTTTAATTATGCGGTAACTAACATTTACTACAGCGCACTGAATAGCATTTAAAAGCTGCATATTTTAACCTTTCCTCACTAAGCTTATATGAATGAATGAACTTTTCTCTCCAACTTTACTATAAAAATTTTTTCTTTTATCGATTTTTTTTATACAGAAAGAAACTTGACTAACAGTAACATTCAGTGATTGCATTGAAACATTTTCAATCCTGATAGTTTAAAATTTAGCCTCTTAAAATATGTAAAGTTGTTAGCTGCTAATAATAATTACATTATTCAAATGCTAAATTGTTTCAGGAATTTTAAGAAATGTCACAATCTTATGCCACTGACATCAGCAACAAACTATTGCTTGAAAATAAAGTTTGGGAACTTTTTATATTCCTTTTTCTCTATTAAAAATGTTCATTTCCTGGATTTCAATCAAAAAGATGGTCATAAAATAGCATCTTTAACCAGAGGGAGTGGTCTCCCCTAAACTTTCTCGTATACTTTCTAAGTGGAGATTCGTCAAAATCTCGAGTTCGAATTTTTTTGACGATTACAATACTTTCTCTTTGTATACTTCGTATACGAGAAAGTAAAACAAAAAAACAAACAAACCTGAAATCAAATATCTGTTGCCACGTTTCAATAAAATATTATTTTGAAGCAGGCGCGATAAAATAGGCAATGCAATGAATACCAAAGCGAAAATTCTGCTTTGGAATTGAATTCCCAAGAAAACAATTTATACTACCACAACCGTAACAATTGCAAAAGCGCGTGAATAAAAGATTTGCTGAAATAATGAGATCGGTTTGATTTACAACAATAAAAAAATTGTTAACAATTGATGCTTGAAAACATTATTTATTGTTGTAAATAAAATTTACAACAATAACAGATTGCTACCAATACGCATGCGCATGAGAATCGGATTAAAAGAAATTGAATATGCAATTTGAACGCCTCTCTTTGACGGATTTGGTCCAAACTTTTATACGGACCTACATTCATAACGATAAAACTGTGTACCAAATTTTATCCATTTAGCTATTCAAGTTTTTGCGTTATAGCGTTCACATGACCGCAGGCATACAAATAGACAGACTTTCCGCTGACGGATTTTGTCCAAAATTTGATAGAAACCTACAAATTATGTTCAAAGGCCACATACCAAATTTCATCCCCGTAGCTCTAATAGTTTTCGAGTTATTGTGTTCACAGACAGACACACACACAGACACACATACAGACATAATTCCAAAATTGTGTTTTTCGGACTCAGGGAGGTCTAAAACGTGGAGATCCGTCAAAATCTCGAGTTCGAATTTTTTGGCGATTACAATACTTTCTCTTTGTATACTTCGTATACGAGAAAGTAAAATTGCGTACGACAACTTAACTGATATAATTGTAAAGATAATTTTTTAAATTTTCAGGTGGTATAAAAATACTTTTTGTGCTGTAATATGTTCGTATGCCATTGAAGAAAAGCACCAAAATTTAGCTTAATTTTTAATTAACTAAAATTCTATATTAAAGCTTCAAAAGAACGGATCCGAGGTGCACATTCCCACTCTCCAATGTATGTTTGTGCAAAATTTCGTTGCTCTAGGTCTAGAGTCTGTCCTATAGAGCGCCAACAAACACAGACACACGCACATTCTCCTTTATTATTAGTATAAATTTTTAAAGGCTTAATTAAAACGAAAGAAATCATAAAAATTTCTCTTTTACGGATTTTGCACACTTTTTCAATTTTTCCATTATTTTACAGAAAAATAAATTTTTAATCGGTTGGCTGAAAATTAATTAAAATATTTCAAAGTAAATGAAGCTAAAATTAAATACTCACGGAAAAAATTTGCTTACCCTATTAACTTAATAATAGGCTAAAATTAGTATTATTAAAAAATTATTAGTAATACTAAGAAACTCGTAATACTAAAATTACTCGTAATACAAAAATTACACGTAATACTAAAATTACTCGTAATACAAAAATTACTCGTAATACAAAAATTACACGTGAAACTAAAATTACTCGTAATACTAAAAACTCGTAGTATTAACAAAAATTCAGTGTTCGATTAAAAAAGAAAATTGGCGTAGACAATATTCGAATTCAGTTTTTTATTTGCTAAATTGCATTAAAATAAATGACAGTCAAATGACTAACTGCAAGCTTATGAGAACTTTTTAATGATAAATTTGATTTAATTTCTGAAGAAGAACATTTACAATATTAAAAAATTGAAAATATATTCGAAATAAGTTTATAAAATAATTCTTTCCTAACTATACTAAATACTATCCCTGTGGGGTGGAGGTACTGTCAGAAAAAGGTATATGCAGTCTCACATTAGGCGGATGAGAGCTTGGGCAGGAATGTGAGAAGTCAGGTGACCTGTTTGATTATACACACGGGTTAAGTATACAAGTTACATTCTTTATTTCTGTAGGTACAGCTTATGTTTGTGCCAATTTTGGATTGTTGCTGATGTCCTAGTTTCGTAAAAATGGATATAATTGTAAAGGGTTTCTTAAAATATTAACTATTTGCCAACGCGTAGCTTTTAATTAGACATAGATGGTTTTATGATAGTTCATAAACAGAATTTTTTTCTTAAAATCAGTTAGGTTAAAAATTTCAAGTTGTTACAAACTCTGAAAAATATTTTCTTTGCTCTGTTGTGTAGTACGTTCTTAAATATTTTGCATCACTTAAATGAGAGAGAAAACAGAATCAAGTGCTTAAACATTTTGCATTATATTCTCAATAAACTCCACTATATTCTTATAACATAAAATATTATTGCGATTACTGAAAAATGTTGTGCGCATATTGTATAACTACGAAAACTTGTGACAAATTTAAATTAGTCTAGAATGTATGTTTATGCATGTCCACAGTGAAAATTGCGTTATATTTTTTTCAACATATTATAGGCCAATTTATTGGAAACAGGATAAAAGTATCTGAATTATTTATTTTCTGCAGTGAAAAAGTATTTGAATGTCAATACGATCGGAAAGAAATCTTAAAATAACTAAAAAAGAATGTCCTTTAAGAATGTTCATTGAATTTCTGGACAATTAACCTGATTTTATGTCTAAATAAAATTCAGCGTTTTCGTTTGGGCCTTTATTTCGAAGCAAATTAATTTTAAAAGTTCAAATTGAATTTTTTTGCCTACATAACTATTTATATAGATTTTCATATGAAAATTACATAATTTAATCTAAAGAAAATTATTGAGCCAGATGGTGAAGCATGCTTTTTTAAACACTTTACACTTTCATTGACAACTTTTATATTTAATGGTAATGCAAAATTAATTAAATTTCCATTGATATTATATCGGTTTAATATTATTCAAATGGTTTTTATGATCGTTTTATTTACAATTATTTTGTATTTAGAACTTGAGAAAAAGTACTGTTGTAAATGCACAAATCAGCAATAAATTTAAGTCCATAATCAAATAAATTCTCTTTTAGTTATTTATACGTATTCTGTGAGTGAGCATGCAATTACACTTTCGATTGCATTCATTTTCTATCGGGGGTTCTGTACTCTAACTGAATCTCTTACAAGGTTAAAAATACCGAGAAAATAGCGACATGTTTTCTCAGTGAGTCCTATAATTAATAATATGGAATAAGAATATGAAAAACATCAATGTGAAGTAACAGTCCGAAAATATTTCAAGTCGTTTTTCAAGAAGTGCAAGATATAGTTTATATTCAGGAGGAAGGAAAATAATCTGTGAATACTGGTTTGAAATGATTTTTGCTGAAATAAGTTTTCATATGTGTCATATATTTGTAGAAAATTATTCAAAGTTTACACATTATAAATATATTAACACATAACAGTCAGAATCAAAATCATTCCTCTTGAATTCATCGCGGCTTTCTGGAATATTAGCTCAATGCTATTTTTTTATATTACTTCCTAAGGACTAACTATAAATTTAGATATTTTCCTAAAATTTAATTAAGAGATATTTCAGATTCAATAGTAAAAGTCTACTTCTAAAGTTGAATTTTTTTCGAAATATTTGCAATCATATTTAAATTTTTTATTCTTGAATTCATTATTTCACAATACACTGTAAAAATAATAATTATTCTAACAATTTAATAATAATATAAAATTCGAACGATGTCTGAGTAGTGTATGTCTCTTGCTACAATTAATGTTCCAGATTATATTAAATATTTATCAGGGAATTCCGTGGAAAAGGATTTTTGCTAAGCAAAGGTAGGCTTCTATTTCCTCACATTTCTCTCATTATACAAATCTATTTTTAAAAAATAATAAAGAGAAAATGTTAAAAAATATCGATTCAAGAACAGAAAGGCACATGGACTTAACAAAAAAATCATCGTTTACATTTATTTACTGTTTCTAAAAGAGTTACTGAATAAAGACGAAAGAGGCAGTTTTAGAATAACGACAATTTCTGGAATCCTCAATTTTTCTCACCTATTTAAAGAACTTATGGTTTTGGATTCTAGGAAAAGCATTTCAAGTTGAATAAAAATATTTTAGAAAAAAAAGCTTGAGCTTTAAAGTTTTAGAAATTTTTCGAAGTTGTAAAGACTGAGTTTTGGCTGAACAAACAATTCAACACAATTCGAAAATTATATCGATCTTATATTTTTTATTTAGTATTTTTTTAAAGAAGAAGCAAAAATCAAGTATGGAAATATTAATCTTCAGTTTAAATGGTGCAACTTTTCTCACAAAAAATTCCATGGATGGAAACTTACTTCAATAGAAATTGACACTTTTATTTCGCAATTTCCAATTTTTTTTGTGTAAAAATATTTTTCATTTTACTCCATGATCAAAACCCAAAAGTCTTCTATTAAATATTTACTTTGGAATTGCTTCAAAGCTTTGACAGATTTCATATTTTTATTTTTACATACAAAAAAGTCTTCCCATACATTATATGTATTCAAAACTTTTTCGTTGAGATCACCGATTTAATGTATTCGAACTAAAATATTGAAGGAGAAGCAAATTTCTACAGAATGTTTGATAGTGTTGCTTTAACTATTCCTAAGCATTAACCCGAAAGAATGCGTTTGAATCATTCGAAAACGACTAGTCATCCTGGATGTGACTCAGCCCCCGTCTAAAAGCTCTGTGTGAAACTCTAATACTCAGTAGCTTGAACTTAACTAAATTTTAGATGTCTTAAATTGATAGAAATATTAAAAATACGGTTTAAATAAACATAAGTTTGTAATACGTGTAAAATCATATATCCGAAATATTTAGTGGTTATTTCAAAAGTATATAACAAATACATTATTATTTCCCTAATATATTATTTATTTTTTGTTAATGAATTTTTGCATAAAATTTAAATTAATGTATTGATTGTAGAATATTTTGTATCTTTTAATACATATCTTAATGACTTCATTTTTGACGCCGTCAGACGTGGTGATTAGAATCATTAAAGCATTCTGATTTAATACACCATGTTTATAACAATTAATAATTACAATTTAGTTGGCAGAATATGATATTTCTTCTGATTTATAAGAGCATAGATGGCTGAAACTTTATTCATCATCTTTTTTTCAGCTTAAATCTAGTAAATCTAGTAAATCATAATATTGTAGATGGGAACTTCAGACAGCTTCAGAAGAAATCTTTTTAAATAAATACATTCATTATGTTTCAGCTAATAAAGCTAATTTATATATAATATGATTTTTATAAAATTTACCAACTATTATTTATGAAAGTTGAGAATTTAATATTCTAACAGCAACTTTAGCAGTTTATATTTACTAAAGTTTAGCAGTTAATACCATTAACACAGATACGTTAAAAAATTACTATTCTTTCAAAACCGAAGTTCTAAAAAATATTTTGCTTTGCTCTAGAATAACACGATGTTTGTTTGTTGGTGACCATTTTTATTACTATCGATAAATCTTTTCACCCATCACCACACGCCTAGGTATTGCGATATGATCAATATCTAACTCAAAAGCATGAAGTATACGGCCCCTTATGACTCAGCATCAACCACACAACTTCTCTCCTTCCTCTTAATAGTCCTGGATATTCCTAATTGATCCAATTATATTACGCATATGACCTGGAATTGTCATCGCATATCGTTAATTATTTCTATTTCACGTTACTCTGGTTTCATAATCAATAGGGGAGCTCGGAGCGGTATCTTCCCAACAATGGGATTCAACGAATTATCCGAATCAATGTCAGGGAAGGCCGGAAAACGGAATATCTCTGGAGGGGTGAAATTGCTATGGAAACTCCAAAAATTCCTGCGATTTATTTTAAAGTAATTAGTAAATCGAAAGGAGTCAACCTACTTGTGAACGGTCACTTATCGATGCTTGCAGTTCCTTCGCAGTTTGGTTCGGCTTGGATTCTACTGCAATAGTTGACCTTTGCCGTCACTTCGATTGTGTAAAGACATTCAATAAAATTTAAATAAATAATGCTGGGAGTACCTTTTAATGTTCTTCTCTGTAATTATATTAAACTAAAGATGGCGATAATCGAATTTCAACGGAGTCGATTCCTTTGCAGTGTTCGGATTAAAAGTATTTTATTATTGCTTTATTCATTCTGCAGAATTCAGGAAAAATTAAGCTGCTTATATTCAATATCACTCTTTTTATTTTGACTTGGTATTCATATGCCATTCATCTCTGCATTAGATTTTAATTCGCTTGATACTTAAAGTATCATAAACGTAAAAACATTTGATTTTAAAAACAAGTTTACCTTAAAATAAATGTATTTTTGAACGCCAAAGTAAGTATAGTACATAATAATGTTCAAAACACTCGCAAATTTTCTCTGGATTTCTTATCCAATATCTAGAAATTTGTAATTTGCGGGAGAGCGTTTGAAGTTAATTACTGCTTTCAATTTGATAGTATTCAATTCATTACATTTTCAGTAACAGAAGATAATTTGTTCTATCTCTCCTCTGAAAGTACTCTTTTTAGATCAGTTTTAATTTTGATTTTTTTGTTTTCTAATTAACTGACGCAGATGTTCACTCAAGTGCTCAATGGGGTTCATTTCCGATTACTGTGGTGGGAGTTTGAACCACTTTCATGCATTGCAGAGCATCCATACTCTTACAATTCCCGCATTCTGCTTGGAATTATTATCTTGTGAAATATATCTCAACGCTCAAGTCCTAAATTAAATGCATTTCCGACATGAATTACCTTTAAAATTTCTCACTAACTATATGCCTTTTAAAATTTTTCTTCACGTATTTCAACCATGGTGTCTTGCTTTTCGCAACAAGTGACGGATTTTCTCAAAATTGCATGTTTTTCAAAATTTTCTTGTTCAGTTAGATGCTAATTTTGCCGTGGTAATCTTTGGATTTTCTTTTGCTCTTATTACAACCATCCAACTTTCTAGATTCGTGAATATCGGTGACATCCAATTTTTGCTTTTTTTCCTATCTAGTGTTCCCCTCGACTTGGAGCATTTCGAGGATTTTTTTTGCACTGTCGCAAGACTTTTTTCAACGACTTAATGAATTTACCGTTGTGAATTGTTCTAATAAAGTTTTGCAATTACTTTTTTTAGGTACTGAGATAAATTCGTTTCTCGTGGTATCAAAATCGAAATATCTTTGTCTAACTTAAGAAAAGTTAGAACACAACTAGAAACAAATCATACAAGAAAACGTAAAAGATACCGTGTTTAATCATTTTAGAAGCTACAAATCATACAAACTCTCAAAGTGCATATGTTCCTTTGTATTGTTAAATTTTACAACACAAAAGTGGAAAAGAAAATAAATTGAAAAAATTAAAAAGAAATAAGGGTTTCGATGATTGCTTGTTCTTTTTTAATTCTGTAATCCGAAACAATGCATAATACCCTCCAAAAATTGTCTTGCATTTTATTTATTTGAAAAATTTCGAATTTATTCGTGGGGATATAATTTACATATGTGCTTTTGGAATTAAGAGTAGAGAGACCATTAGGTAGGAAAGAATTGAAATGGTGTCATTTGTGTGTGTGTGTGTTGTCCATTCTATTAAATTCTTTCACCCAAAATTTACTGAACGTGGGAAGTCATCTGTATCTTCTAAACAATTCTTTCTAATGTCTTTTGGTGCAAACATCTTGTAAAATAGTAATTATAATGTTACGGACTTAAATATTACGTGAGAGGTAGCTTTTACTGAGAATAAAGCATAATTAATGCCCTTTAAAAATTATATGCTAACTTAATTTTCTCCAAATAATATCAGAATTAATTTAAATAATTACTCCACAAATATTGTAAAAATTAGGTATTAGATTCTTTTAGATTAGAATAGAATTGAAGAACAAATTAAAAAATCTTCTCTAATACTCAAAGGCTAATGAATCCAAGATTTCAGTTTTAAGCTTCAAAGTATTCAAATAACTTAACTTTTATAGTTAAGCAGAATCTAAGAATTCATATGCATATAATTGTTATCGAAAAATAAGATTTTAGAATAAATTATCTCGCTTGAGATAGGAAAATATATTTATCCGTCTTTTCTACACTGGATCAAAAATGAAAGAAACGATTTATATTATTGATCATCCAAACTATGAAGAATCAACATAATTTACATTAAATTTACCGTAACAAAGACTTTTTTATTTTAGGTGCTAAAGGAATTATGTTTAGATTGAATTAAGTTTTATAGTTTCTACCGATGCGTATTTTAATTAAGCGATCTTCCATCTTTCTAATATCTTTTATTTTCTCTTTTTTTTTAATTGAATTATTGTAAGTATAAATATTATGAAATAAGATGACAAAAAGATTCACTGTCGATTGCAGATCTTTAGAACAGAGAACTCATACCTGGGTTACCTAATGTTATAGCCTTTCGACAAATTAAGACTCACATGTACTTATCCCTCTCAAGTTGACTTCTACAGTAAGTTATACAAATTTTTATTTAATTATTTATACTTAATTTAAACTTATATTACTAAAAAAATATATAAGAAACATTAATTTTACAAATTAAAAAAAACATTTAAATTGTAATCTCCATTCCTCAGTGAACATATAAATTATAAAATATTGCAAGGTACTGCAAATTTCAGAAATATTATTCCAGCATTTTTCATTCCTAAATTCTCAAAATTTTGCTTTTACCCTCTATTATGATGAGTTTTACGGAAAATATGCCCTCATACATAGGGAATACTTTCTACTTTGATCTATAGCAATATTTGAACGACTTTATAAATGTTTACATTTAGACTGCAAAATAAAACTTCTGAAACCGATGAAATCCTTTGTGATGTTTCTGAACATCAAAGGATTATGCATATCCACATTAGTTTTTGAATCTCGAACCATTTCAATAAGCATTCTAGCAGAACAAAATTTTAGGCCAGAACAAAGAGACTATCTTAATTATCATTCCAATTAAGCCTTAGGATAAAATTTTGCATTCCATTGGGGAATATGAAAGCCTACCGCTGTGTATTTATTCTCAAATCACAAATTGCTTGAGTTCAAGACGGAAGTTTTAAAATTCTTTCAATGTACCACATCCAACCCTATTATTATCTCAGGTCTGAGAAATGCATACCCCAAAATTATCTAGCACATTAAATGTCTTGAAACACTTGCTTAGTCCCAAGAATAATTTTTCCTGAATTTTTAAGAGGTTTATATAGAATTTCATATTAAAGGAAACTTAACTTACTTGAAGAAATCCTCTCTCTTTACAGTGTAAATGTAAACATTACTCAGAAGAGTTAAGTGTAGAGTGTTGATAAGAAATATATATTACTTAAAGATTAAATGATTATTACCCACTTACACGGATGTCTTCATTTCGGTAAAGGATCTTAGAAATTAAGATATTCAATCTCTAGACTACAGAAATTTGGAAAATTCATCGTCTTCTATTTAACGATGGACACTGAGGTAGGAACGAGACATTACTCGTTTTTCCAAGAGCAGATAAGACATGTGGTCTCATCTAGCTACCATAAAATGATATTCGTGCTTTCCCTCATTAGTAATCACTAAACTTATCAAACATGGAGTGGCAGCATGAATCAGTTTTGTAAAATGATAGAAAAGGATTGGATTATAGAGTCATTTTTTAAATTGGGTTAGAAGGATTAAATCCCTTTAAATTAATTGTACCATCACCTAAACAAAGTAAAAAATTCTGCAGCTACATCATTGGTATCAGCCGTAGGGAAAAGACTAATCTTTTAATGGAGACTATAGAGGCTGTGGCAGCAGATATTTTTATCAACATATGGGCTGGCACAGAGGACTAAGACATTTGAATTTCTCTTTCCTCATGAAGACAATCTGAGACTTGTAATCCATCAATAGATAGGTTAATTCCCTTTTGCAATATATCACAGCATGTGTGGTAAATGGGTTTAATATTTATGAGAGAAAACCAGAATATATAACCTCATTCATGGTAATATATATATATATATATATATATATATTATAATCTCACTTAATTTTGCTTTAAATTCTAATATCATATATTTTTAAAGTCTTAATGTATTCGAAAATCACTTTTCTTAAATTCCAGCTTCGTTTTATTTCCCGCGCTGGAGGTATATTAAATCTCTCGTTTGGCATATTTATTACTAAAACAATGTTTTAATCGTTTCCACGCGCACATATAAATCGCGAATTCGGCGTCCTTTTGGCGACAGACTTTCCCCTAAAACACTTACGTAATTTAGTAAAAATATCTAATATTCCCTTCACTTGGATGACGTGTCTATATGTTAAATCCCTACCTGAGAAAATGCAGAGATTTTCTGTTCTCTTTTGGCTTGAAAATTTAAACTATGATGCACGTATGTCCGCCACTCTCCTTAAAACTCGGCTCTTTAATGACTACAACCCCACGAAAACATTATATATATATATATATATATATATATATTAACTACGATTAGATATTAACTACGACTATAGATTAACTACGATTTTTTCGAATACAGTATTATAATTAAACATTCAATATCGCCTGAGCAGCATGATAGTTATACATCATAAGGAAAGCAAATTCTAAAAATGAAATATTTCATAATGTTACTTCTCATAGAAAATTATTCCCCTCAAAAATCAATGAAAAAAGGAAGAGACACCACAAGTACTTACAACCACAAATCTTTATGAAAATGGATATTTTAGAAAACAATAACCCCATTGTAAAATTTTCTGATTTAGTAAACGCTAGTTAATAGACTTTATAGTACATCTTAATCTTTTCATGGAATGTATTACAGCACAGAGTAATGTGATGAATTCTTAGGTCCAGCGGAATAAAAACAGAAATGAACCTGAGGTTGCGATTCTTGAGCTCGTGTACTCCGCTCAAAAACACATCATTGGCACGCGGAGTGTGATTGAATATGATTTATTCACACAAAACATTATAATGAAGTGTGTGGTAAAATAATATTGGCGAAGTTAAAAAAAAATAACTCTTCTTTCGGTATAGTATTTTAACTGTGAATTGCAATCATCTCAATAATACAACTGATATCTAATCTTAACTTCATAAATTACAAATATAACAGATAATTTAGATTTTTTTTAAAAATTTTAAATGTGTCTCCAAAATAATCTAGAAACTGCAAAAAAGTGATGCCTTTGTTTGAGATATGATTTATAATTCAATTAATGGTACCCAATGATATTTATCGAACTTACGAAGCGGTTACATTGAATAGATTGCTCCGTAGAGATTTGCGACGAATACAATTTCCTTCCATAAGACTTTACAATTAGATATCCAATAAAATGATGTTAATGTAGCAGGAAAAAAACTGTGCAATTTAAGCACAGAATTTAAATTATCTATTCGTAATCAACTTAGGATATATTATGATTAATTCATCGTTAAAACATAAAACCCAGAAATTCCCAATAACTCCCAATATTTATCTTGATAAAAAGTGGTTTCCAAAAAATGAAACAAAAGAAGAACGAGCAGCCATGAATCATCGCCCATACCACCGTGATAAACGACTCAGAATTTTAACACGTACTACAGAGGATCATCAGCAAATCTCACGACATTTAAGAACAAAAGGTGCTTAAATTAATGATGTACCTTGACTGGGGAAAAATCGAGCCATAAAAAAGCCTGGCTATTGCTCCTCTGGGATGAGTTTGTCGTCGGCACCGGCTTTAACATCAGAAGACCGCCTCATACTCCGATGCCGTGTAGAAGGCGGTTTCAGTGCTGCTCACAAGTGCTACGTTGAATATTAATGATATTGCACTCGTAATTAATAAATGTTTCCCTGCCGGACAAGGTTTAACAGGGTTTGCAGCAAATTACTTCTGATGATCTTTTCTGGTTCAATCTTTTAAACCTTTCCTCTAGAATAGTTTTCATTAAAACAGTCCATTTATCTACCTTTAAGTTCAGTTTGCCAACTAATTTGGTATAATTAATTGTAAATATTTATTTTTTTGTACGCATAGTGCATAGTTGTTTTCCGTTGTAATATATGAGGGCAAGATTCAGTATTTCAAACGAAAAAATATTTCATCTTTATCAATTCCTGTGTTGTTTATCTGGGCTATTCATATATTCTGTTCCTATTTTGATAGAAAAAATAGCAATATATGTTCAATATCTTTCATAAGGTTATCGATTCTTGACTCCAGACATACTGATATAGTAACTACTTGACCGCGGTAAGTTCCAGGATCTCTGATTGTTTCATTTGATGTGAAATTTAATAAAGTAAATTAGAAAATCTTTTGATAGTAGTGTCATCTTCTTAATCCTCAAAAATAACTAAATTTTTAAAAAGTATACAGAAGTCAATGTAATTTCTTACTTAAGAAATATTGGGAGCGCTTCAATATTTTTCACCTGTATTTACTTTCTTTTCGCGATCATTAAATGATTGATAATGTCAAAACTCTTTCGTTAGTTATATTTACATGAAACGTTTCAAAAATATACTATTTGTGAATCGTAGTATTCATATCTTTGTAAAAATTATTTCAACTAAAACAGAAGGGAAGAAAAAACAATCTTCTTCATGGCTGATTCTTTTTGACAATTTTTCTTATATCGGTAATGAGCATAAAATCCTCAGGGAAATCCATGTTACTAAAAGTACAAATTATTTGCATAAATATGAAAGGTACGGCGTTAAAAGTGTTGCATTTTTACCTGCAGACTCATTACTGAAATGTATTTCTTTATAAAAAACTTTATATTTCTCACTATGCATAAACTATGAAACGCTAATTTTTTAAAGCTACAGATAATTCATTAAAGAAATATTTTTAAATGTTAATAACATTGAGTTTCATAATTATTGAATCTGTATCATCATCAAAATGATGTGGGGAAGTTCTTCTGAAAATATAGCAATATTAAACCAAAGTTATTCTGGCAGTTATGCATAACAAAGACCAATCGATTCAGAAATTTATGCAAACTATTAATTTTTATGCAATTTAGCAGAAGTGTTCATTTTTTTAGGTTTAAGATTCGATTGTAACCATGATACAAACAAACTTTGTTCAATTTTAAAAGGCTGATTAAATTTTTGTGTTGAAACGTTTTGTTTTCATCTTTAAGTAATGAATCTTTAAAGAGATTGAGAAAAATTAAAAACGCACAAGTTAAATGTTGATATTTTTAATTGAAATCTTCGAATTTTAAGCAGTAGTAGGGAAAGGAATTTCCCTTGTAATTTTCAAAAGCTTTAGTTCATCAAAAACTTATCCTGAAGTCATATATAAATTGTACTCGCTTTAATATAAGTACCGTGAAATGATGACGAAATATTTATTAGATTTTGATTGATTTTATTGATAAATTTTAACTGCCTTATTTTGTTTCAAATATATTCGGAAATAATTCCCCAAAATCTTTGAAATTTATCACTGAACAATTTTACTTAAAAGGTTTTTCTATTCATTTGTAATCAAATATTTCCTCTTTACCCTTATTTATGTTGCATATATGTGTTTTTCCAGAATAAGAAACTATGACAACTCTTCTGTACGCCAACAGATGGCATCGCTTAAACTCCGGTCTGAACTCTGAACTCATACCTCTACTTGAACTTCCTTCTAACTCTGCATAATTGTATTCTGTTCTTTTCGTGTGTATGTTCCGTGATGTGCTTCGCTTAATAAATTTCATTATCTCTCAAAAGGCAGTGCTCTGGTTCCCACTCTGTGGTCAAAAATGGATTAAAGAATATGCCTTTTATTTAGATGACTTGAATCTGCTATGCACTTCGTATTCTACCGAGAAATGAGGTAAGTGAAATTGTTTCATTTACACTTTTTAATTAGAATATAATTAATTTTCCAACAATTTATACCCTTATTTTTTTCAATAAATGAGCAATTTTTTGTAATTGTGTCAATATAGTAATGTGGTTCTTATCGGGTGGTGGAAAGATATTTCCCAGAGCATCATGAGCAGAGGAAAATTATTTACCACCTCGTAAAATAAAAATGGAAACATTGACACAAAAAGTTCCTTGTGAATTTTAATATAAGTCATCTATATGCAACATTTTTTATATAAATTTCTTTTTGCGCGTGCAAAGTTTTTTTTCGCCTTGTAAAGGGTTAATTTTATAATTGATATTAATTTCATCAATTATTCCTGAAAAAGATTATATTAGCGTTCAAACACTCGGCAAAATATGTTCCTAAAGGATGCGTTTCAGAATAAAATTCGGCAAATTAGCTTTGAAATATGAACTATTGAGATTTTGTACTCACAGGAAAGTTTATACAATTCTCTTTTTACTTTGAGAAAATAAAAAAAATTCGTTTCAATTAAAATTGGTTGCGTGATAAAATATGAAGGATTATTGATGATTAGACAGAATGTTTCTCTCATTATACCGCTTGGAAATACTACAGGATATTTTCAAATGCTAGAAAAAAAACATATAAAATCTTACCTTGTAATTCTTACCGAAAATATTTCGACTTAAAAATCATAGAAATATGTCAGAAATCAGTTTGATCACTGTGAATATTTTTTTTTATCGTTACCTTACATTATTAATAACCTAATTCCCTCTATGTTCCAACTTTTCTAGGAAATAATCGATACCAACAAAACCACTAAAGTATTCTTCTTGAACTTTAGTACAAAGCCCCAAGGATCAAAAAGCAAGTTTCTTTATTCTCTCGGGAATAATTATTCCTCTAAGACTTGAACTTAGTGAAGAATAAGGTGGACTTAATGGGTAAAGGACCTACCAACACGGAATTCCATCAGACAACTCGTTCAGCACCTTTCGTCGCCGGTCATTAGCAAGGTCACAGCAAATTACCTGGCGTGTTTTCAATGAATGAAGGGGAAGCAAAAAATAATTCAGGAAGAAGATGCAGACTCCATGGAGTTAGTTTTCGCGATCCCACAAATGTTACCTAAAATAAGTTACCTAAAAGAAACTTTCTGATTTGCGAATAATATTCTGCAATAGTTTCTAAAATATGAGCTATTATTAACAGTGAATCTGTCATTATATCAAAAATTTCGGTGTCTAAAATATTTTATTGCCGTTATAAAAATGTCGAATGCTTGTTGTGGTGGTTTTTAATAAAAATTACAGCAAACGGAGATCGAATTTCAATATTAATAATTATATAGCATTTCACAAAACTCCAACTTCAATTTAATGATAATTTAAAAATTAAATGAGCTGCTGATATTTCATTTGTAATTATATGATTTTAGTTGTTAAATTTAGAATTTTAATTTTTAATTTTTATGATTGAATCAAAATTCGGCTTACTTTTGTGCTGAGATGTTTACATATCACATATACACTTTCATATCTGAAAGTTTTCTTTTCAACGTAAGATGGCTCTCAATAATATAATAAAGATATTATATGAAGGTCAATTTAATATTAATTTTATTATTGAAGCGGAATGGAAGTCTTTTCTGTCATTACTATATAGGTATCCGCTTTCCTAGCTAACAGTTTCATTTCTTAGATGTGATAATTTTCTACAAAAAATAAGAAATATACTTAACCTTCTCACACCGAGCGAGGCGGTCTGAAAATTCTCCCTTAACAGCGACGAAAGCCGGTATGAGGCGTTTGGCTTCTTTTGAGGGGAGGTGAGTTTCTGATATCGCTTAGGATATAAGTGGCGATGGGGGGGGGGCAATTATCCTTGCCAACCACTGCCCATTTCCGTGTGCTTAAGCGAAGTTTATAGCAGAGAGTGGGGTTGTGAGGTAAATGACCACCGAGGTTGGGAGAGACCAATTTATGTGTATTCTTCCTCAAAAGTCCCGGTTTTAAAGGAGCTAGAAGAAAAAAGTTGCCTCGGTGTTAAAGAGTTAAAACATATAAAATATTATCTCATAAAAATAGTTATTAACATTTTAAATTTATTTATAATAACACGAAATATGTTAGCATCTGAGTTTAAAGTTCTCAGAATAAAAATAAGCCATATCAGTAAACTGATTCTTTCCGTCGTTCACTGATAGTAAATAACGGAAAGAATCAGTGAAGGAAAGCAACTAAGAGTTTCGTTTAACTGAAATTGGATCAATTTCCCGTTTTAAACCTTTCCTAAGGGGGGATTGCGACGGACTTCATAATTTTAAATCATGGTCAGATAAAGAGGACAAAACACCGGCCTATCATACCCTGACTAGAATTATGTATTTTACAAGTGGAGGACTATTCGAAGCAGAAGTTTTAACAAGCATCAGTCCTATTTGCGTGACCTGCCTTCAGTAGAATCAAATCTTGAAGCTGTAACTATAACACCAGACACTAAAGTCCTTCTAGCATACATTAACTTGAGAACGGCGACAAATATTACCAGAAACTTGATGTCCAGGCATAGTAAAATGACCATGCGCTACTCGGTTAGATTAGTTACAGGGCCACTTGGCTGCAATCAACGGAGTTAGCGTTCCTATCTCGGAAATGGTACAAGTTACGGGAAAAAAGTCAATTACAAAATTTTAGAGCGTCTTCTATTTTGTGCGAAAAGACACCTTGAGCGCAATAATGATATGAACAAAACGTGTAAAACACAACCAATTATTTGGTCGCAATTTCCAAAATTCTTATGCCAGAAAAGCGTTGCAAAGAAAACAGAACAATTAGTTATCAGCAGATAATTTTATTTTCTTTGTGCGAAATGCTCTCCGTCAGCTACAACCCACATCTGAAATCTTTTTTGGATTTCTTGCTGCACATTTTGTAGCATATCAGGTGACATACTGACACAAGCATCGGTAATGGGTCGTTTAAGGTCCTGCAATGTTGGCGGAGGGAACGCATACACCTGCTATTTGTGGTATCACCACAGATAAAAGTCCAATGGGATCAGTTTAGATGAGCGTGGAGGCCATTCTACGCATCCACCATATCCGATAATTTAATGCTGGAATGTCTCCACTAGGTACTGTGGTACGCCATTGGGTTGACGTTTATTGTTCAAAAGATTACCTTTTCTCCTGTTACCACGAGTTGTTACGTCACAGGTTTGGAGAATCGCGACCAAACAAATGCGCGTTCTGCACATTTTATTCTTAAAATTATTGCGTTTAAGGTTTATTTTAGTACTAAATCAAAGACTAGCTACAATTTTGTAATTGACGTTTTCCCCGTGTCTTGTACCATTTTCGAGATAGGATCGCTAACTTAGTTCCTTGCCACCAGGTGGCGCTGTAACCGATCTCCCCATGTAGCGCATGTTCATGTTACTATACCTAGACACCAAGTTTGTGGCAATAGTTGTCGCTGTTCTCAAGTTAATGTGGGGTAGAAGAACTTTAGTGGACACCCCGTATAATTATTAATATCAACTGCAATAAGTCATTAACTTTTTCCTATTCTGATAAATGTGGTATTCGAATTCTAGCGCAAAGCTAGTCCACGGCATCAAACAATTCATAAGTTCCAGTAGAAGGTAAGAAATCATTGAAATTTTTAATCCATTGGTTTAACAAAATAATTAATTAATAAGTATTAAGTATTTCAAGGAAGATTTAGATATAATCCATAAACAAAAGTGTATAAAAAATGTTGAGTGATTTGTTACTAGAATGATTAAAATTTTTAAAAACTTCTATAATTTGTAAATTAATATTTTTTAAAAAAATATTTTTTAAATTTTCTAGGATGTTTTAAAGGCCATAAACGAAGCTGAAATTTACTTTTTTCAACTACGGTTTAAAGCCGAAACATTCAGAAATTCTCACTGGTTTCTTAGGAATTAATTCGTCTATAGCTTGAACACCACAAAGAGTAGATAAAGGTCCCCTAAAAGACATCACAACATGGAGTTTCTTTTGACAGTATATCTGTGAGTCACATAGTAGATATTAAAAAGAATATTGAAACTGCACGGTGGTTTCATTAGACAGGAGATAGAAAATGGTTTTAAACGAAAATGATTCCAGGTATTTGAAAATTTTTCTCTTCTAATTTTTGTAATGACAATTTCTTGAATAATAATTCAATTTGAATGTATTTTAATAAAGAGTTTCATTTACTTCAAAATAACAATCTTACTTATTAAGAAAAAATATTATTTATCAATGTCATAAATGCCCCTAAATAATATATAGATATAGATAATTAGTATATCGATGATTATTAAAAAATATTTCCAAAATGTTAGCTTCAACATTATTAAAGAAATTAGCTTTCTTAAAAGAAAAGTATTAACTATTTTAATCCAATTTCGGTGCTGTTATTCCACTTTTAAATTTTCATTTCGGGAATTAAAATTTTTATTCAAATTGGCACAATGATAAGAAATTTTTAATTTCCAATGATTTACATCCTTCTCTATTAACATATATTAAATTCTGAAAGTAATTACGATGAAATGACATAATTGATATGAATATTTCCTTATACAGTTAAAGTAATTGCACATGTTCATAGTGAAAAATAAAAAGATTTAAAAAATTAGGTTAAAACCTGAATGAAAAAGAATATTTTCCTTGATACTTGATAATTCCAGTTTTTCTTTTTTGTTTTTGGACATAACAGTTAATATTTTATTATGCGTTTTCTTTCTGTTGTCGCAATACGCACTCAAATATTTACATGGAAATTACGCTCAAAGATCCGAATATCAAAAAGCAGATCTCCATTTTCTATCAAAAATAGATTATTACTGTAACATTTTCGCTCCGCAAAGAAAAAACGAATGACCAATTAATCGGTAAAGAAAGTCGAAACACAGTTACATTCGACAATTTTTCTACGTCTGGCTTTGCAGGCCTTAAGCAAGAACAATGTAAACTGAGCAGTTTGTTTTCTAAGAATCGTTTGGGAAAAATCATTAAAGTTGATGCAGGAGCAAGTTTCCTAGTTCCTGGAATCATCCAAAAAAATTTGTTCTAGTGAAGAAAAATTCTACTTCAGAGATCTCTGTAGTATCTGCTTAATTAATAAACGTTTTGGGAATTTATTATTATGAAAATTTAAATTCGAAGGCCTCAGCAAATGTCTAGACGATTTAAAAATAAGAATTAGTACATTTGTCGATAATTAATTTCTGTTGTTTCAGAAAAATTTATAATTCGCGTTTTCTTTTCAGAGATTAGTTACTTTTTTCAGAGTTCGGTTGTTAGCTCTTGTTTTAAATAATGACATAATCGTCATGATCCCAGGTGGAAATTTTTGTTTAGGAGCATTTGCGACAAGTAAAAAGAAACTTTCAGTTTGGAGTTTCAGAGTTTCATGCCATCTGTTGAGGTGTATACATCATTATTTGAAAGTAAGGACGCACTCAGAGAATTTGCGTTAGGTTATCTTTCTTTTATTGAATCATTCCGTACATGTGATACTCTCTCAAAGTAAGTTCGTCTCTTGATATTTTATGCCATCTTTGGTATAGGTGTGGAATTAACTTTATTTAAATTTTTGTCACTTCAGAATTAAATGGAAATTAGTTTCCATCCTTGCTTAGAGGATCACGATCACTAAATTAGTTAATTTTTTACCTAAAACGTCTGAAATTGCTTCTATTCGAAAATTCAAATTTTGTGAATATTATATGCAGTGAAAACACATACGTACTGCAATATATAAACTTGCAAATATGATCTTTGCCTTGATTGATGTTTTTCTGGTGTGTGCCATGCACGGATTTACACCGGTTTCAACTCATTAATATGAATTTGGTTTTTCATATTCGATTACTTCTATCTTTCTGATTGAAAGAAAAGATTTGCATTCACTTGCTCTGTGTACGGATTGATATTTACAAAGGTAAAGAATAATAAATGCATGATGGAAGGAGAAATTAAAACTATTGCAATCAATGAAGAAAATAACCAGTCTACATTTCTTTAAGTACGTATGTATGTATAAAACATTCATGCTTGTACTTAGTATAAAGCCTTTATCACAAGTTTCCTCAAAGATGTTTATCCACAATATGTTCCTTTTCTGAAGATCCTGAAATAATTATTACAAAAGAAACATCCTCAAAAATAAAAGTATTTAAAGCAATTTTTTTACAAAAAAGAAAAAGTTTAACTAATCTAATGAAGAAAAGCTATATATATTTTATTATATATGTATTATAATATATATTCATGCAAAATTCCCTCATATGTTGATTAAGATCAAAAGCTTCTATATGTTAACAAATCACTGTATATACCTTCTCTATAGCTTTTCTTATCTGATCGAAGCTTCTGAAATAAGTGGCATTCTCTTTGAACAATCTAAGATAAACTATCTTAACTTTTATCACTTTCCAGTAAACGAATTTTTGGAATGATAAAAATATAAAATTGGCATACTGAATTTCAGTATAGCTTGTTTTGAGGAGCACTCATTACTGATTTAGAATTTGAATTAGACTGTCGTGAATAGAGAGAATGGAATATAGGATAAGTACAATTTTAGAAGAAGAAACAATTTATTATTGCACGTACACTCACTTATTTAGGACATTGAAAATGCATTTTGTAAAATCTATTGTCAAATAGCGTCATATGAGAATAAAATAGAACTGTCAATTGTAGTGGTCCATGACGTTCAAAATGAACTTTCTAAAGAAGAATTATTCATATGAAAGATCATTTTAGAAACATTATTCTTCATTTATGTAAAGTTTTTGTCCAAGTGAAGTTTCAAACTGTGATGATAGGCTCAAAACTACGGAAAAAGGGAATTGAATTCCTCATATACATTTTTAAAGTTTTAACATACAACATACCAATCAGTGTAATTAAATATAAGAAATTATAAAGAGTATTGCCACAATATATATATTTGCGAACTTTCGACAGATTTTGAACATAAATTAAACTTAATAGATATCTGAATCTATATATATAAAAGAGAAAGTGACTCACAGATTCATAACGGAATCTATCACAGCGCTAGGACTAGAAAAAGCTTCTTCGGAAGTAGGTGTTCAATAAGTAAGGAATTTTCTAAATTTTAATTAGAATTTAAATTAATCAAATAATACCCTAAGGTTATAAGTTTTTCCGCAATACCTTCGGAGCTTATTATCGCACAAATACCATTTTTATATCATCTTAAAGATAAAAAAGTTAGCTTCTCAATGACATCAATTGCATTTCAATCAGACATTATGTGTTTAATTTTAATTAATTTTTGAAATTTTTTCAAACACAATTTCCAACAATATTTTTGTTGTTATCGTCTGCAGATTTTTTTGGAGTAAAAGAGCTGCTTCACCCATGAAAAGAAAAGAAACATTATTAACTGAGAACTGATCATGACGAGTGCCTAAATTATTCCTGTCAATATTTTGAGATGTATTTTGATAAATCTTTTGTAAATTATTCATAAAATAATTTACAAAGTCTTTATTATGTAAATTATTAAGTAAGTTAAATTTATAAAATCTTTTGTAAATTATTTATAAGTCGGTGTGCTGTCTTTTCATATATTTGTATTATCAAGAAAATATCTGAAAATTAAAAATAAAACGGACTTTGTAGTTTTTGGGATTCCGATATAAAAACTCAAATCAATTCCAGAACCGGAATTCCTACTCAAGAAAGAAGACTCAATTGCAACTAATAATATAAACATCATATATTATGTGCATAGTTTACGGGAAAAACAATTAAGCATATTCTGAATATGAAACTCTCGCTCTAAATAGTAAAACAAAAACCCATATTCTCACATCTCAGACTATATTCTTACAGTAAAATATAAAATGCTAGATTTACAACACATAATATTAAATGTCGTTCGCGCGCGCTTTTGATAGAGCTGTCAGTTCGTTACAGTAATAGTTTAATCTGTATTCTTGGTCTGTCTTTCCAAAAACATGGTGGACATGGAACAACATCACCGAAATTGATCTCATGAATACGAATTTCTTCTTTTCTTTCTATTCTTTTATGAATACTTACTAATTTTAATGGCAGATGCAGATTTAAATGCTTTTTTTTGTTTCATTCTTAATGATTAATTTTTTTTATAATTCTTAGGATTAAAAGGATTTCATTAAAATTATGATTTTAGTTAATCTTCTAATTAGACGAAACCACCTATTAGGATATTTTTTTATTATTTCAATCTATTTAAGATGGTTAAAGATGCTTAAGTCATTTAAGCGTTTCCAAGTGACTTTTGTATTTAAAATTAACTGTTACGTTCACTTAATTTCGGATTTAAATAGCGAAAATTCTGTTATTCGATGCACGTGTCAGAAACGTTGTTGTAATTTAAGGGGCTAAACCAAAACAAGCAAACAAACATTCTTGAGAAATTATTAATAACTTTTGAAAAAATTAGGTTTCTGTCTTTTTCAAAAAATCGTCTGTACAGTTTTCAAAAACTACGAGATCCTAAAAATATTTTGTGCAACAGATTTCCTCATTTAAAATAAAAAAAAGCAAAAATTATTTTGTGTTGGAATTTCGTCGAGTGATTATCTATATAAACCAAATTCATTCTTTTAAAAAACTATTAATAACTTACTGGGAAAATTTGCTTTCGGCGGTTTTTAAAAATTGTTTGCTTCACTTGATATTTTAATTTTAATCAAACGTTTCAGACTATAAAAGAATTTTTTTAAATATTTTTTTATAAAATTATCCAATACTTATATTACGCGAACGAAGTACCGGGTATCAGCTAGTACACTATACACAATAAGTTTAAAGTTAAATATACTATATAAATAAATAAATATAATATAAAGGACTATAAATTTAAGTTTTAGAAAATTACACTGCCTCAAAACTCCTTTTCAAAATAACGTTATGTATTAAACTAGAGACAATTTTGTGAAGAGTTAAGGCACCTAATGCATTGAAAATATTATTTGCATGCTTAGAATTGTTTGGTAATAATTTGGACGAATACACTGGCTACCAAAGGAAGTAAGTTTATAAATACACAAAGAAATCGTATGCATATTTCAGAAATATATCTCAAAAAGAGTTGACTGTGAAAATGAAAAACTAGAATTTGGGAGGAAAGATTTGTATTCCATACAAAAATCAAGGAAGTGAGGTCAAAATCAAAAGTCTAAAAATAGAATATCTAAAGGCCAAAAATGGGAAGTAATAAATGCAAAAAAACTTCAAAATTAAATGCAGAAGATTATAAGAAATGAAATTGTGTATATCCATGAAGGAAACGTATTTTGTGGAATTCTTCAAATATAATCATATACATTTTCTGCTCGACAGCCAAAGATAAATATTTAAAAAGATAGTATAAATCTAGATCAAACGAAGTCAGTTTTTGCTATTTTTCATGATTTTTTGATTTTTTAGTGTTAACTTTATTTCTGTTCTCAAAAAAAAATATTTCGAGTTCATTCTTTTTGAATAATATACGTTATTCGATACACTACAATAAATTGCTTTCATTTTGAATACTTCGATAATATAAGATTTGGTAATTTATACTACGTTGCCTACTACATTTACGCATGTAATGACAAACTGAATAAGATTGCAATTTTCATACAGTGCTTGAAAGTTATACAGCATGTTTCTGGAAATAAATTTATTTTCTCTCTTTCACTAAAATTTAAACAATGCCAGGTTTTATTTAAATTAATAAATAAAAAATGCTCTTTATATTTGCTTGTAAAGAAAAAAATTATCCTTAATGTAAATTTATAGGTGATATTGATCCATATAATTATGAGCATTCTTTTACGGTATTAATACAGCCTGTCATCTTAAGCATTCTTTTTACCTAAATAGATTAGATAGAATGAAAAGTTTCCAGAATGCTATGACATTTTATCTTACATTTCGCCGTAATTCCTTGCTGTTACTTCACTAGACTTCAAGTTGATATTTCACTCAAAATGTTAAAATTTCTTTTCCCTGAAAGCTAAATGGACACAAGGTAAATAATTACTGGGCCATTTTTTGTGTTTTTAATATCATTCCTAAGTTTGCTAATAATTTCCTATTTAGTTTCAAGCACTGTGACACTATAATGCATTGATTTTTTTTCAAGATGAAAAGTGATGAATTTATTTAGAATGAATTAATGGCTCAAGCTGTTTAAAAGAAGCAAGATTGAAAGTTCTAGATAAATTCATGAAACGTCACTTTTAATTTTAAATATTACTATCTATCTGACAGTTCGGACAGTTTAAAAATTTTAAATAACACAACATTTTTCATAATTTTTTATTAAGAATCATCTTTGGATTTTTTTTCTTTTTTCATTAAATTAATGGAAGACAAAAAGTAACCTTAAAATATTGATAGAATTGTTCCTGTATACAAACGTATCAACTATTGTCAAAACATCCATTTATATATATAGATATTCTATGTTCAAAAATTATTTTAAAAAATTTGATATTGAATTATTAAAGCGCACAGTAAATTTGTGTACATAAATATTTTTCTGTTCTAATCAGAAATAGAAATCCTGTAGAATTATTCCTATACTTGCCAGCTGACTTGTTTTTGAACTTTTTTTATAAGATAGTATTCATGCAGAGTGTCCCACAACGAACTCCCTGATTTTAAAATTAACTAACTCAGCAAAGGATATCGTTAGAAGAATTGAACCAATGGTATGTTTATTTTGAAAGCCGCGAAAATCTGATACAGAAATTTCAGAATTAGTTACAAATGTTGCAAGCAGGTGGCGCTGTACGCTGTAGTCTTATTCTGGAAAAAAGGGTATAAACAGTCCTATTCAAGGAATCCTTGCAATCGCATCACAATCCATTCAAAATGTGCACGTTTCGTAGCACAAGAATTGCGAATTCCAAGAATGAAATCTTCAGTCACCGTTTGTAGTCTGTTGAAGGAAATTCAGGCACGGGGCCAGCAGATCAACTCTTCAACTTCGTGCAGCTTTGTAGGATTGCTTCCGAAAACAGTATCTTCCACGTGTCCGACAAGTAGTAATCGCGGGCGGTGAGGTGAGGGATTATGGAGACCAATCCATGCATGTTCCAGTAAATACAGAATAGTTCAAAGCAATGACTATTTTCTGGAAGTTTCAAATTTAGTTACCATTTAGTGCCACCATTTCCGTTGACATATTACATACCCCATGAGCACAAGATATTCTGTGATATATCCATGATGTTGCTGCAGTATTCAAAATGATACAAAACATCGTAGAGATATCCTATGAATATTGCAGGGAATCTTGTGCTAGGGTAGGGTGACTGAAATATTTATTCTTGGCATGAGCCATCTCCGTGCTGCGAAATGTGAACATTTTGAATCTATTTGTGATTTCAGAGGTTGCTTAAAAAGGAATATTTATAGCCTTTTTCTCATACTCCGTACAACTACAAGGTCACCGGCAGGCAACATTTGTAACAAATTCTGAAAATTCTGCATAAGATTTTTAATACATTCAAAATAACCATACTATTGGTCTCACACTTTTATCAATCTCCGTTCTCGAGTTCTTGAATTTTAAAATCAGGGAGTTATTTGCGGGACACCATATATATGAGTCTATTTTAAAATATCAACTTTGGAACATTAAAACTTATACATATTTACGGAGACCAAACTGTTAAAATATGAATTAATATATTAGATATAATATTTTTTTCATAATTTCAGTTTAAATTTCGAAACTTGAATTTGAGATAAAATTATATTTTAATGAATGTCTTTCGTGCCACATAAATATACCAGTGACTATTTTTCCTTTGAATGCTGATTCTCGAAATTAAGAAGGCCAGAAATATTTCCAAAATACGGGAAACCACATTCGTATCATCAACTAAATCAAACGAATTTTGCATTATCAGAAATTTAATCTTGTACAGAATTGAGAAATTGTTTAAATATAAAGATGCAAAGAAAAATCAATATTCATAACAGTATTCTTTTACAAATTGTATTGACAAGAATAACTTATAATAAATCATTATGACAGACCAAACAATTTAAGAAATATGAAGGAACAGATTTCGAAAAAAAAAATGCTCTTAAACATTTATTTCGTTACAATTTTTCAAACCGTTCATTTTTGAAAATTTTGCAAGAATTATAACTCGCAACAGAAAACGAGAAAATATTCATCCTTAATCCTTAATAATATAATAAATGCGAAAGTGTGTCTGTCTGTCTGTCTGTCTGTCTGTTTGTTAAGCTTTCACGACCAAACCACAAAACCGATTTGGATGAAAATTGGCAGAGTTGTAGCTTCAAACCCAAGAACGAACATAGGCTAGGTGAAATCACGTTAAATTAATTATTTTTGACTACAGATTAAAATTAGTTAACAAAGAAAGCCCATTGACTCCGCGATTCGAGATGAAAATTTTTATTTTTCAATCAGCTGTCACGTGATCCTTTAGGAATGCGAAAACATGTGGAATAAATTATTTTTAAAATCAATTATCACGTAATCCTTTTTTCCGCTGTAACTTCCGAACAAATTATCCGATACACATTATTTTTATACCATCTTAAAGATAAAAATTTTACCTTTTCAATGATACCAAATTATTTTCTGTGACATTTTTTTCTTTATTTTTTATTAATTTTTTAAAGTTTTACGTGCAGACGATTTTGAAATGACGCAAATTTATAGCTACTCAGTTGCTAGGAAATGGTTAGACTTTGAACTAATTAGCCTTTATTTCTGAAACTTTTTCTTACATTTATAAGTATCCATAATATAAGGCAGAATTTACATGTATCAGTCTGTCTGTCGGTCGATCGGTCGGTCACAAGAACTCCTCCTAAACGGTGAAAGGTAGCGACGTGAAATTTACACACGGCATTCTAGAGCATATTTTTAGGTCAAAGGTGTTATTTTCAACTTTCAGAGTTAATTAGTTCTTAAGATATTTAATTAAATAACGAACATTAGCCGCTTTTAAGCCTAATGCTTAGACGTTTTTTGTCAATAACTTCTGAAATCTTTATTAGACAACAATTATTTTTATGCCATTTTAAAGACCAGAAACTGATCTTTTTAATGCTATTAATGCCATTGCGATGAAATATTTTCTCCGATTGCTATAAAGGTTTAAAAATATTTTTTAACGTAATTTCTAACAATACTTTTTATTCTTATAGAAATAAATTCAAGCCAAATTACTGTTTCGCGCGCGGGATTTTGCCAGTGTTAAAATTAATAAAAGAAAATATTGCTTTCTTTGACCATAAACAACAAAGGAGACTTTACACTTCTGGTTTCCTGTTGTGGTAGCATTTACAGCTTTTAATAAGGTTACACAGTGATCCAATGACGTTAGTGAATTATTCTCTCGATGTTTTGTTTAATTTTCACAGTGAGATATTACAAAATATCCTTCTGTAGATACGGTAATGGGCATTAAAAAGGAGCATCATATTCTGTAGAGCTCTTCAAGATCTTAGAATTGTCAGGGGCACCTTCCGACAAGCCTAGAATGATAGTCGGTGTGCCAGTACTCCTAATACCTAACCTCGATATACCGAGACTGCGCAATGGCACAAGGTTAAAAATTACACACCTAGGTACAAACGTCGTGAAAGCTACTGTTATGACTGATATAGGGAGAAGAGAGAGTGTTTTAATTCCACGCCTTCCGATAACACCGAAGAATTTATCATCTCAGTTCAAAAGGTAACAAATCCCTGTAAAAATATCATTTGCGAGGCTCAGGGCCAAACACTGAAAGTGGCAAGCGTACATTTGGAAAAACCATATTTTTCCCATGGGCAACTATATGTGGCCTGTTCACGTGTGTACAGCCCACACAACCTCTACATCCGTGCAAATAATGTGGTATACAAAAGTATATTAGAATAGATAAACAATTTACATAACTATATCAGCATACATGTACAGTACACTCCTGTCAGCCATCCAATTAAGTATTATCAATCGTCAGAACTTTTCCTTTTCCCTTTCACAATGCAACAAAACATTTACATTCGTGAATTTAAAAAAAAGAATAATTCAAATTCTTCGCGCACGAAGTCGCGGGTAACAGCTAGTAATATAATAAATGCGAAAGTGTGTGTGTCTGTCTGTCTGTCTGTCTTTCTGTCTGTCTGTCTATCTGTCTGTCTGTCTGTCTGTTTGTTAAGCTTTCACGACCAAACCACAAAACCGATTTGGATGAAAATTGGCAGAGTTGTAGCTTCAAACCCAAGAACGGACATAGGCTAGGTGAAATCACGTTAAATTAATTATTTTTGACTACAGATTAAAATTAGTTAGCAAAGAAAGCCCATTGACTCCGCGATTCGCGATGAAAATTTTTATTTTTCAATCAGCTGTCACGTGATCCTATAGGAATGCGAAAACATGTGGAATAAATTATTTTTAAAATCAATTATCACGTAATCCTTTTTTCCGCTGTAACTTCCGAACACATTGTCCGATTCACATTATTTTTATACCATCTTAAAGATAAAAATTTTACCTTTTCAATGATACCAATTTTATTTCTGTGACATTTTTCATTCAATTTTTATTATTTTTTTTAAATTTTACGTGCAGACGATTTTGAAATAACGCAAATTTATAGCTACTCAGTTGCTAGGAAATGGTTAGACTTTGAACTAATTTGCCCTTATTTCTGAAACTTTTTCTTACATTTATAAGTATCCATAAAATAAGGCAGAATTTACATGTATCAGTCTGTCTGTCGGTCGGTCGGTCGGTCACAAGAACTCCTCCTAAACGGTGAATGGTAGCGACGTGAAATTTACACACGGCATTCTAGAGCATATTTTTAGGTCAAAGGTGTTATTTTCAACTTTCAGAGTTAATTAGTTCTTAAAATATTTAATTAAATAACGAACATTAGCCGCTTTTAAGCCTAATGCTTAGACGTTTTTTGCCAATAACTTCTGAAATCTT